>JBBPBX010000703.1:34229-120276 GCA_038048925.1 Garcialebias charrua | reverse complement strand
TTTTTTAATTTAATTGATGCATTTCAAGTGTATTTATTGGTCATTTTATATACAGTATTTTGGCTTTTACTTCTAATTATGTCAGTTGGGGTTCTTCATTAATTGTTACCTGCATGATTTGAATTTATTTTACAATCTCTGATGTCCATATCCTCTGACCTAGGCCTCACTGAATTCTCTAATACTTGACTAAATGTGTTGAGAGCCTCCAGCTGACTACATGCACACGTAAGTTATGACAATTTCTTATGTTTGTTTGTTTTTGTTTTATTATATTCTTCTTCTTTCGGCTTTTCCCTTTTCAGGGGTCGCCACAGCGAGTCATCCTCCTCCACCTCACTCTGTCCTCTGCATCCTCTGTCCTCACTCCAACTACCTCCATGTCCTCTCTAACTGCATCCATATATCTCCTCTTTGGTCTCCCTCTTTGTCTTTTTCCTGGCAGCTGCATTTCTAACATCCTTCTACCAATATACCCACTGTCCCTCCTCTGGACATGTCCAAACCATCTCAGTCTGGCCTCCCTAACTTTATCTCCCAGTTGTTCAACATGTGCTGTACCTCTGATTATCTCATTCCTGATCTTATCCATCCTTGTCACTCCTAAGGAGAACCTCAGCATCTTCATTTCTGCTACTTCCAGTTCTTTCTCCTGTCTTTTTGTCAATGACACTGTCTCCAGACCATACAACATAGCTGGTCTCACCACTGTCTTGTAAACTTTTCCTTTGACCTTTGCTGACACCTTTTTGTCACAAATCACTCCTGAAACTTTTCTCCATCCACTCCATCCTGCCTGGACTCTCTTCTTCACCTCTTTACCACATTCCCCATTTTCCTGGACAGTGGACCCCAAGTACTTGAAGTCCTGCACCTTTGTGACCTCTGCTCCTTGTAGCCTCACTGTTCCACTGGCCTCCCTCTCATTCACACACATGTACTCTGTCTTACTACGGCTGACTTTCATTCCTCTTCTTTCAAGTGCATACCTCCACCTCTCCAAGTTGTCTTCCACCTGTTCCCTATTCTCACCACAGATCACAATGTCATCTGCAAACATCATAGTCCATGGGGATTCCTGCCTGACCTCATCTGTTAGTCGGTCCATCACCAGAACAAACAAGAAGGGGCTCAGAGCCGATCCTTGATGCAATCCCACCGCCACCTTGAAGCTATCTGTCACTCCTACAGCACATCTCACCACTGTCCTGCTGTCCTCATACATGTCCTGTACCAGTCTAACATACTTATCTGCCACTCCAGATTTCCTCATGCAATACCACACCTCTTCTCTTGGCACCCTGTCATATGCTTTTTCTAAATCCACAAACACACAATGGAGTTCTTTCTGACCCTCTCTGTACTTCTCTATCAACATCCTCAAAGCAAAGATGGCATCTGTGGTGCTCTTTCTTGGCATGAAACCATACTGCTGCTCACAGATAGTCACCTCTTGTCTAAGCCTTCCTTCCACAACTCTCTCCCAGATCTTCATTGTGTGGCTCATCAACTTAATTCCCCTGTAGTTGCTACAACTCTGTACATCACCCTTGTTCTTAAAAATGGGAACCAGCACACTTCTTCTCCATTCTTCAGGCATTTTCTCACCCTCAAATATTCCATTAAATATTTGAGTCAAAAACCTCACTGCCATCTCTCCAAGGCATTTCCAAACCTCCACTGGTATGTCATCAGGTCCTACTGCCTTCCCCTTCTTCATTCTTTTCAGAGCTTTCCGGACTTCACCCTCACTAATTTTTCCCACTTCCTGGTCCACAGTTTCTATTACCTCCACTCTTCTTTCTCTTTCATTCTCTTCATTCATTAGCTCCTCAAAGTAATCCTTCCATCTTCCCATCACACTCTCCTCACTTGTTAGAACATTCCCATTCCCATATTTAATAAGCCTAACCTGCTGCACATCCTTTCCAGCCTGATCCCTCTGTCTTGCCAATCGGTACAAGTCCTTCTCGCCCTCTTTAGTGTCCAGTCTCCCATATAACTCATTGTACGCCCTCTGCTTTGCCTTAGCTACTTCCCTCTTTGCTCTATGTCCCATCTCCTTATATTCCTGTCTCCGCTCTTCAGTCCTCTCACAGTCATATTTCTTCTTGGCTAATCTCTTTCTTTGAATGGCGTCCTGCACTTCACTATTCCACCACCAGGTTTCCTTATCTTCCATTCTTTGTCCAGATGACACACCAAGTACCTTCCTACCTGTCTCTCTAATTACTGTTGCTGTAGTAGCCCAGTCACTTGGAAGCTCTTTCTTACCACCCAGAGCCTTTAACAGCTCGTCTCTGAATTTCTCACAACATTCTTCTTTCTTTAGCTTCCACCATTTGGTCTTCTTCTCTGGTTTTACTCTTGTTCTCTTCTTCGCAACAACAGTCATTCTACACACAACCATCCGATGCTGTCTGGCCACGCTCTCCCCTGCTACAACCTTACAGTCTCCAATCTCTCTCAGGTTTCCTCTTCTACACAGAATGTAATCGACCTGTGTACTCCTTCCTCCACTCTTATAGGTCACTCTATGTTCCTCCCTCTTTTGGAAATAGGTATTGACTATAGCCATTTCCATTCTCTTGGCAAAATCCACCACCATCTGTCCTTCCTGGTTTCTTTCCTTGACACCAAACCTACCCATCACTTCCTCATCCCCTCTGTTTCCTTCACCAACATGTCCATTCAGGTCTGCTCCAATCACCACTCTTTCCTCCCTGGGAATACTCTCTATCACTTCATCCAAATCTTTCCAAAATTTATCTTTCTCCTCCCCATCACATCCAACCTGTGGAGCATAACCACTTACTATGTTTAGCATCAGACCTTCTACTTCTACCTTTAGACACATCACCCTATCTGACACTCTCTTCACCTCTACTACATTCTTTGCCAACTCCTCCTTCAGGACCACCCCTACTCCATTTCTCTTTCTATCCACACCATGGTAAAACAGTTTAAACCCTGCTCCAATACTGTGAGCCTTGCTGCCCTTCCACTTGGTCTCTTGGACACATAAAACATCTACCTTTCTTCTCTGCATCATGTCAGCCAGCTCTCTACCTTTGCCTGTCATTGTCCCCACATTTAGAGTTGCAACCCTCAGTCCTACATTCTTCACTTTCCTCCTCTCCCTCTGTCTCCTGACACGTTTTCCTCCTCGGCGTCTTCGACTAACAGTAGTACAATTTCCGCCGGCACCCTGTTTGTCAACAGCACCGGTGGCGGACGTTGTTAACCCGGGCCTCGACCGATCTGGTATGGTTTCACTTTGATGAACTCGCATTATGGTTTTGGCAAGTGTTTTACATCGGATGCCATTCCTGACACAACCCTCACCATTTACCCGGGCTTGGGACCGGCACAAGAGATACAATGGCTTGTGCTCCCTAGTGGCTGGCTGTTTTGTTTTATTATATTGTTTTTTGGTATTGCCTGGTTATAATCTTGTTTTTCTTTGTGCTTTTCTTAGGCTCCTGTCTGACCTCCAAATGCTAATGTTGCTAGCAATGAGGACCCCACAAGGATGTGTACTGAGCCCCCTTCTATTCACCCTGCTAACACACGACTGCACACCATCATACAGCTCCAACCACTTCATCAAGTTTGCGGACGACACAACAGTGGTGGGTCTCATCAGCAACAACGATGAGACGGACTACAGGAACGAGGTGAGCCGCTTGGCCTTGTGGTACGGACACAACAATCTCACTCTCAACGTGGAGAAGACAAAGGAGATTGTCGTGGACTTCAGGAAGAGGGATGCCCAACATGCCCCTCTGACCATCAACAGCACCGCAGTGGAGAGAGTAGACAGCACCAAGTTCCTGGGAGTGCACGTCTCAAAGGACCTGTCCTGGAGCAGGAACACTGCAGCACTGGCCAAGAAGGCTCACCAGCGTCTCTACTTTCTCCACAAGCTGAAAAGGGCTGGAGCTTCAACCCCCATCATGTGCACCTTCTACAGAGGTGCCATAGAAAGTGTCCTGACCAGCTGCATCACTGTGTGGTTTGGTGCATGTACTGCATCCTGCCGCAAGAGCCTCCAGCGCATCATGAGAGCAGCTGAGAAGATCGTCGGCACCTCCTTCCCCTCACTGCAGGACTTACACAGCAAACGCCTCACTCGGAAAGCCCACTGCATGGCAGGTGATCCCACACACCCACTACACAGCTGCTTTAGACTGTTGCCTTCAGGGAGGAGACTGAGGAGTCTCCAGGCTCGAACCAGCAGACTGAGAGACAGCTCTGTTCATCAGGCAGTAAGGATGCTAAACACTCTGCCTGCTCTGCCTCCCCTCCCATTTGAACTGCCTTAACACAAAAAACTTTCTCACACATTACCACACAACACAAAGATTTTAACACTGGTCCCTGTGTCATCAAACGGGTTATTCACTAAACTCTCAGTCATGTGCTCATTCAGTTTGCACTACTTCTCATATTTGCACTGTTTGTATTACATTACTGCCTATAGTCATACTACTGTTTATATTCACTGTTTACATTAATACTGTTTACATTTATTACTACTGTTTACATTTATTACTACTGTTTACATTTACACTACTTTTATATCTACACTACTGCTGATACATATACAGTATTCTCTGACTAGCCTTATTTAAGGATGCCCAATGTGCCTTATGTGCCTTACTGCATATGCCACTTTGCCTCTATACCAACATCAACTACCTCATACATATACTGTGTACATTAACTCATATGCTGCTTTGCCACTCTTTGCAAATGTCAATGCTAGAACCTTCAGTTTATTTTATAGATACACTTTATATACTTTTTATACTACTATGCAATAACTCAGGACAGTATTACACTTTTATCATTTCATTTTATGCTTATGTCATTAAATGTTTAGTGTTTTAGTGTTGGTGTAACTGTCAGGACAGTGTTACACTTTTACTATTTTATGCTTATGTTTATTAAATGTTTTAGTGTTTTAGTGTTTAAATGGTTACTTTTGCACCGAGGGACTGAGAGAGAAATGCAATTTCAATCCTGTTTATGTCCTGTACATATTGCAGTTCTGACAATAAAAGTTGACTTTGAAACCTCACATCTTCCACAAAGTGCTAAGGTGAATCTCTGCCACAGACAGTCCTGCATTTGGAGATTCATCACAGATGAGTGAGGACGTCGCTTTCCTCTGCTGTGACTGACTCTTAAAATGACTGAAAGACACTGAAACTGTCATACAGAAGCAGATCATGGTATTTATGATGCATACCTCTGGTAATTGTAGTTTCTTTTATTATTAAGGTTGTTATGTTATCATTGTTATCAATTTTAACTTTTTAACATTTTTGAATTTGTTTTGCTCATGAATAAACAGTTTTTAAGCAACAACTTATGTGGATATTTTGTGTGTGCTCTATTTAGACCTGTTGTACATATCTGTATTGCGGGTTTGAACCAGATCTGGGCCGCGTTTTGAGATTCGACTTACTCTACTGGGCCGGACCTGGGCCAAATCCGCCTAAAAATGAAATGAGGATGCCGCATCTGGGCCGCATCTGGGCCAAATTTGCCTAAAAACTAAACAAGGATTCCGTATCTGGGCCACATTTGGGCCGAATGCAGTAGTTTTGTAGCACTTCTGGCCCACCTCCGGCCCAGATCCAATCCAGATCCGCAATCCACATCTGGGCCAGTTTTGGCCCGTTGGACAAAAAGACACCGGGCCGGATCCATTTTACAAATGCGGGCCAAATGTTTTCATACATTTGGCCCAGATCCGGCCCACATAACTTTTGCTGTCTGGGGATGACTCTCGGACGTTAACCATGTCAGGGCCCGAGCTGCAGGAGCTGCATGGGGCCACCAACAAAAGGAAAAAGACAGCAAAGCCACTGGATGAGGTCCATAGGACGGCAGACTTTACTGCCTGCCCTTCGGGCGCACCGGACAGTCGCTCTAGGGAAAAGTAGGACTGAACCGGTTGTCACGGAGTGACACTGGCGACCAAAACCCTCACTGATAAGGGCTTTTCCACCCGTGGGAAAGAAAAGCCACACAAATTCAAATCTCCCCGAGGTCCAAGAGACCATGTGGAAGGGACAAAGATGTTCGTTAGAGCACAAAGCATGTTCCCTTGCTTGTGTGATAAAAACAAAATGTTGTTTTGGAGCACTATTAAAACGACATAGTGTTTTAGCGTCTCTGTGCAGAAGTCACGGGTCACCCCAGTACTTCTCCTGCGGTGCAGAGAGAAAGCAGAGGCCTACGTGACCCTGAGATGCCCCTGCACCATTACAGGCTTTTTAACTCACAGAGGGAGAGAAAACGCCAAATTTTTACCTCCAGTACCTGTGTTAGAGAACAGACTGGCTGGTTCAGAACGTTTAAACACACAAGAACACTCAGACGCTTGTGTAATAAAGAGAAATTGCCGTCCACACACGACAATACAGTCTCAGACTACTGAGTACTACCTGGTCCCAAAACGGGAACAGGGCTTGAGGCCCATCTTGGACCTCCGGGTTCTGAACAGAAGAAGAAAAACGTACATATCCAGGATGTTGACACTCAGATGAGTCATCTGCTCAGTTCAACCAAGAGATTACTTCTGCACGGTGGATCTGAAAGACACTTTCCTCCACGTGAACATCCTGCTCTGCCACAGAAAATATCTCCGCTCTGCCTTCAGGGGCTCCGCGTCCCAGTTTTTTGGCAGTACCTTTTGACCTGAAAACCGCCTCCCGGGCATTCACGAAATGCCTGGACGCGGCCCTGACCCCGCTGATTGGATCAAAGGGTCAGAGTTCTGAATTATTTAGACGATCTGCCCATTCCTGGACACAACAGAGTCCAGGCACCGCAGCACCTAGAGAGGGTGATGTCTCACCTGGAAGCTCTGGGTTTTCGTCATAAACCTGGCAAGAAGCAACCTGGCCCCATCCCAGATTGCCGTATTTCTCGGAGTACAGCTCAACTCCACACTGTACAGGGCAAGGCTCTCAGAGGCATGGGTTTCAGCCCTCCACCTCTGCCTAGCACATTTCAATTAGGCTAGAGAATGCCTCTCAAGCTATGCCAGCGTCTCTCGGACCGGTTGGCAGCAGCTATTGTCTGTGTGCCCCAGGCCTTATTAAGAATACACCATCTGCAGATATGGATCAACAAACAAATGTATCCTACAGAAAAGCAATCTGAAACCATCCCAGACTATCGTATTTTTGGGAGTACGGGTCGACACCATTTCGTACAAAGCAAGACTTTCAGAGGAGCGTATTTCTTCGATACGCCTCTGTCTGGCACACTTTCAACTGGGCCAGAGAGTGTCCCTCAAGCTCTGCCAGCACGTTTTGGGCCTGCTGGCAGCAGCCATTCCCGCGTGCCACAGGCACTATTAAAAATGCGTGCTCTGCAAATGTGGCTAAACGAAAACTCGTCCTGCCCCCCTTAGGTGAGCAGGGAAGATTCTGATCAGCTCTGAGTGTCTGACCACCTCAAAGGGAGGATGGGGAGCAGTCTGCAGAAACCAGAACGCCTAAGGCCTCTGGAAACAACAGGAAGCAAGATTACACATCAACTTCCTGGAATTGAAGGCTGTTTACCCGTCAATGAAATACTTTTTCAAAAAAGGACTGATTGCAGGATGGCATGTCCTGGTAAAATCAGACAACAGGACAACAGTGTCCTACATCAGCAGGGAGAGGGGGACAAGGTCCTGACCCCTCCTTGGTCTGACACACAAGCTGCTCACGTGGTACGGCTCCAGAATACTGTCCCTGAGGGCGACATACATCCCGGGCGAGACAAACCACAGGGCAGACGCCCTCTTAAGAGGACCGCTGTTAGCCTCAGAATGGAGGCTGAACCCACGGGTCGTGGACCAGATCTGGTCACGATACGGGCGGGCATCCGTCGATCTGTTCGCCTGCAAAACCAGCAAGCACTGCTTCCTGTACTTCTCTCTGAAGGAAACAGACGCACCGCTGGGAGCAGATGCCCTGGGCCACAGCTGGCCAGCAGGGGCGCTATAATACGCTCTTCCCCCATCCCTCTGATTCAGGTGACATTGGAACGTGTATGCAAGGGAGCTCTTTCCCTGATATTAATAGCCCCCAGGTGGCCACAGAAACCGTGGTTCCCAGAGATAATCTCACTGTTGTCAGGAACACCGTGGCAGCTGCCCCCCCACAGGGACCTGTTGACTCAGGCACACGGGCAGCTCTTTCACCCACGTCCAGAACTGTGGCAGCTCTCAGCCTGGCCGCTGAGAGGAACAGGCTGATGGCCTCTGGCCTTCCCAGCAACGTCATAAACACGATACAAGGAGCCAGAGCACAGTCAACTCAGACTCTCTACGCTCGTAAATGGCGTGTTTTTGAGGCTTGGTGTCTGGAGAGGAATATTATTTTATATTCCTGTGACTTGGTCCAACTCCTCACCTTTTTACAGGACCTGCTAGAGAAAGGCCGCTCATTTTCCACCATTAAAGTGTTTTTGTCAGCCATCTCGGCATGCCACGAAGGCTGGAGGGGTAAAACACCCGGTGCTCACCCTCTCATGATACGTTTCATGAAGGACGTACTGAGGAAAAGACCCCCAGCAGGACTTTGGCCCCTGATTGGAACCTACGGTTAGTCCTGGATGCTCTGTGTGAGCCTCCATTTGAGCCTATTGGCAGCATTAAGATAGATTTGTTATCTTATAAAACTGCCTTGCTCTTAGCTCTTTGCTCAGCTAGACATGTGGGTGACCTCCACACTTTATCTGTACACCCAATGTGTACTAGGTTTGCCCCTGACGGGTTTAAGGTCACCCTGCATCCAAACCCCGCATACATGCCAAAGGTTCCAACTCTAAATCCCAGAAGTCTGGACTTTGGTCTCTCAACGTTTCTTCCCCACCCTGTCCTCACTGAAGGACAGAGGAGGTTGAATGCACTTTGCCCTGTCAGGGCCCTAAGTGCTTACATTGAAAGAACTGTCAGTTGGAGAAAAACAAACCAGCTGTTGGTATGTTTTGCCAATCCAGCTGCTGGCAGAGCCCTTTCAAAGTGGCGCCTCTCACACTGGGTGACCGAGGCCTTAAAGAGGACATATAGCAGCAAAGGTCAACAGGTGCCCTCTGGGGTACACGCCCATTCCACTCGAGGCCTAGCTGCTTCGTGGTACCTTTTTAAGGGCGTACCAAATGCAAACATCTGTGCTGCTGCAAACTGGAGTTCAACGAACACGTTTGCAAAGCATTATAGTTTGGATGTCACTGCATGTGACGTCACTCAGGCTGTACTCTCTAACTCACAGTAGAGATCAGCCAAAACGCCTAAGGTATAAAGGCAGAAGTTCTCACAAGCATGCATTTTACTGAGCATTTCAAGGGCGTGAAGCAATTACACTCCCATAGCAATAGTGTTGCACCGAGTGTCTGACTGATAAGGGAACTGAAAGTTATGCACCATAACTCATGTTCCCTGAAGGAAGGGAACGAGGTGCAACACAGTTGGCCCTTTTCAATGCTGAAGCTCGGTGAAGTGCACTTGGAGACCGTTTGGATGGGTGCTCGAGTCTTAAGTACACAGAGTGCGGGGTCTCTGGGGTGACGCTGACGCCCAATGCCGTAAAGGCGTGAATGTATTCCTTCAGGAAATCGCGCGGGGGTGCAATTCCCATAGCAATAGTGTTGCACCTCGTTCCCTTCCTTCAGGGAACATGAGTTATGGTGCATAACTTTCAGTTCTTACATTTTTCATCTACCAATTAAAAAAATACAAATTTGGATTAGATGCAGTGGAAAGTTAAACAGCTATTTGATCATTTCAAGAAGGATTTGATGATTTAAAAAAATAGTTACCAATACTTATCAATGTAAACAGCTAATTAAGTTGCATAATCAAGCTGAATAAAGATGACTCCCACACTAACAGACCTAAAAAACAAAATAAAATAAAGGTTGTTGGTTTTATAAACATTTGATCTAAGGTTTTGTGTGCATGCAATAGGATTTTATTCAAGAAATGTTAAGCTTTTAATTTAGCTTTTATTTGCTTTTAGATATTTTGTAACAACTGGATATTTGACACTTTAAAAAGTTCCATCATTGTCCCAAGACTCTTCTGCTGCTTGAACCAAATGCTCACATTATGTTAAGTTAACATTGCATGTGACTTTCCTTTGGGAAAAAAATCTCTTAAACTGCACCAAAGGACAAGGAAATAGACAAATGTCACAAGTAGTTCCAAAAATGCTGATTTTATGGCATGACGGTCAAACTTTTGTCAAAACCATGGAACTGAAGAGAAAACGAGAAGCAAGAAGTTGGTGATGGGTATAAAATGCAATCATGTTCAATGACTAAAACTGCATAAAGAAGGGTATAAAATTATTTTTAATGCTCTAATAGTTCAAGTGACATATTCTAAGAAATCCAAAGCCATGTAATTTAGTGGGGTCTGTGCTGCAAATCACTCTACGTTTACCCCCCTCCCCCCACACACACATTTATGTGCAAACACATCTTTCATTAAGCAACATCATTTGTGCTGCATGCACGCTTTGTTTTGATGTTTCCTTCTGCTTCAGATGATCAACATCAAGAGTGAATGTGGGTTTCACTGAGACCAAAAGGTTCAGCTTTGAACTATTTATGGGCAACACCAGATGAGATGTAGGTTGTGGTGGAAGTAACAAGGTTTAGGTTTCCCACAGAATGTAAGAGGAACTTTCTGAAGAAGATTATTTAATTTGCACAGCTGCTTTATTTGTTTATAAGGGCAAAGGTCAGGATTTGGTTTAATTTGTTTGGCGCAAATCTTATGTCTTTTATACAATTTTATTTGAAAGTCATTTTAAACAATTATAAGCGTAAATAATATTGTGAGAAATTGGTTCACAGATATCCATCCCATGTAAACCTGTCTAAAGAAAACCTGTTAAAAGAAATGACCAGAAGCCCTGCTATCTCACTTGTGCCTTTTTAGACAGTGTCAAATATCCAGTTGTTACAAAATATCTAAAAGCAAATAAAAGCTAAATTAAAAGCTTAACATTTCTTGAATAAAATCCTATTGCATGCACACAAAACCTTAGATCAAATGTTTATAAAACCAACAACCTTTATTTTATTTTGTTTTTTAGGTCTGTTAGTGTGGGAGTCATCTTTATTCAGCTTGATTATGCAACTTAATTAGCTGTTTACATTGATAAGTATTGGTAACTATTTTTTTAAATCATCAAATCCTTCTTGAAATGATCAAATAGCTGTTTAACTTTCCACTGCATCTAATCCAAATTTGTATTTTTTTAATTGGTAGATGAAAAATGTAAGAACTGAAAGTTATGCACCATAACTCATGTTCCCTGAAGGAAGGGAACGAGGTGCAACACTATTGCTATGGGAATTGCACCCCCGCGCGATTTCCTGAAGGAATACATTCACGCCTTTACGGCATTGGGCGTCAGCGTCACCCCAGAGACCCCGCCCTCTGTGTACTTAAGACTCGAGCACCCATCCAAACGGTCTCCAAGTGCACTTCACCGAGCTTCAGCATTGAAAAGGGCCAACTGTGTTGCACCTCGTTCCCTTCCTTCAGGGAACATGAGTTATGGTGCATAACTTTCAGTTCCCTTATCAGTCAGACACTCGGTGCAACACTATTGCTATGGGAATGTAATTCCTTCACGCCCTTGAAATGCTCAGTAAAATGCATGCTTGTGAGAACTTCTGCCTTTATACCTTAGGCGTTTTGGCTGATCTCTACTGTGAGTTAGAGAGTACAGCCTGAGTGACGTCACATGCAGTGACATCCAAACTATAATGCTTTGCAAACGTGTTCGTTGAACTCCAGTTTGCAGCAGCACAGATGTTTGCATTTGGTACGCCCTTAAAAAGGTACCACGAAGCAGCTAGGCCTCGAGTGGAATGGGCGTGTACCCCAGAGGGCACCTGTTGACCTTTGCTGCTATATGTCCTCTTTAAGGCCTCGGTCACCCAGTGTGAGAGGCGCCACTTTGAAAGGGCTCTGCCAGCAGCTGGATTGGCAAAACATACCAACAGCTGGTTTGTTTTTCTCCAACTGACAGTTCTTTCAATGTAAGCACTTAGGGCCCTGACAGGGCAAAGTGCATTCAACCTCCTCTGTCCTTCAGTGAGGACAGGGTGGGGAGGAAACGTTGAGAGACCAAAGTCCAGACTTCTGGGATTTAGAGTTGGAACCTTTGGCATGTATGCGGGGTTTGGACGCAGGGTGACCTTAAACCTGTCAGGGGCAAACCTAGTACACATTGGGTGTACAGATAAAGTGTGGAGGTCACCCACATGTCTAGCTGAGCAAAGAGCTAAGAGCAAGGCAGTTTTATAAGATAACAAATCTATCTTAATGCTGCCAATAGGCTCAAATGGAGGCTCACACAGAGCATCCAGGACTAACCGTAGGTTCCAATCAGGGGCCAAAGTCCTGCTGGGGGTCTTTTCCTCAGTACGCCCTTCATGAAACGTATCATGAGAGGGTGAGCACCGGGTGTTTTACCCCTCCAGCCTTCGTGGCATGCCGAGATGGCTGACAAAAACACTTTAATGGTGGAAAATGAGCGGCCTTTCTCTAGCAGGTCCTGTAAAGCCTAGGATATAGTTGACGCGTCGCATAGGGCGCGCGGCCAAAGTGACGCAATCGCGAAGTCCCCGCCCCCGCGCTTTGGCCAGCGCGTTGGTTTTGCGCGTGGTCGTGCACCTCCTAGATTTTGAAGCTCCGCAAGCCTAGCGCGCGCGCCGAATTGATTGACAGGTCGGGTGTGGACCTCACCGACAGCCTTCACGCCAGATTCTGCAGCTGTCTGCGCCGCTGTGGTCGTGGAAACGGCGTCGCGACGCATGGAGGAATGTTTTGTGACACAAAATGTTAAAATTCTCCTTCATTCCTGATCTGGAGTCGGACTTTTCTTTTGTTTTTTCGCCAAAAGTCACGTGATCGCTTTCTCCTCCGCTGACTCCATGCATTGAAAGCCGCAAATAAAGACAACAGTTCAGCATGTGAGCGGAAAGCTATTTGTTTTTGTTGTGTGATTTCAAACAGTTCTTCTTCTACGGTAGATTTCTTCTTCTACACCCTTTCTTGCAACATATGCACAGGTTTTAGAGGGTACTGCCACCTGCTGGTCCGTAAAAGAACAGCACTTTGCCAAGCGCTGCCGTGCCACACTATAAACGCATGCACAGTGCGCGCGTAGCACGTGCGCTCCAGCTTGCGGACCAAAGCGCGACTATATCCGAGCCTTGAAAAGGTGAGGAGTTGGACCAAGTCACAGGAATATGAAATAATATTCCTCTCCAGACACCAAGCCACAAAAAACATGCCATTTACGAGCGTAGAGAGTCTGAGTTGACTGTGCTCTGGCTCCTTGTATCGTGTTTATGACGTTGCTGGGAAGGCCAGAGGCCATCAGCCTGTTCCTCTCAGTGGCCAGGCTGAGAGCTGCCACAGTTCTGGACGTGGGTGAAAGAGCTGCCCGTGTGCCTGAGTCAACAGGTCCCTGTGGGGGGCAGCTGCCACGGTGTTCCTGACAACAGTGAGATTATCTCTGGGAACCACAGTTTCTGTGGCCATCTGGGGGCTATTGATATCAGGGAAAGGGCTCCCTTGCGTACACGTTCCAATGTCACCTGAATCAGAGGGACGGGGGGAAACGCGTAATATAGCGTCCCTGCTGGCCAGCTGTGGGCCAGGGCATCTGCTCCCAGCGATGCGTCTGTTTCCTTCAGAGAGAAGCACAGTGCAGTGCGTGCTGGTTTTGCATTCGAACAGATCCACGGATGCCCGCCCGTATCGTGACCAGATCTGGTCCACGACCCGTGGGTTCAGCTTCCATTCTGAGGCTAACAGCTGTCCTCTTGAGAGGGCGTCTGCCCCATGGTTTGTTTCGCCCGGGACGCATGTCGTCCTCAGGGACAGTATTCTGGGGCCGCACCACGTGAGCAGCTTGTGTGTCAGACCGAGGAGGGGTCGGGACCTTATCCCTCTCTCCCTGCTGATGTAGGACACTGTTGTCCTGTTGTCTGATTTTACCAGGACATGCTGTCCTGCAATTAGCCCCCTTTTTCTTTGAAAAAGTGTTTCATTGACAGGTAAACAACCTTCAATTCCAGGAAGTTGATGTGTAATCTTGCTTCCCGTTGTTTCCAGAGGCCTTAGGCGTTCTGGTTTCTGCGGACTGCTTCCCATCCTCCCTTTGAGGCGGTCAGACACTCTGAGCTGATCAGAATCCTCCTTGCTCGCCTGAGGGGGGCAGGACGTGTTTGTTTGTTTAGCCATATTTGCAGAGCACGCATTTTTTAATAGTGCCTGTGGCATGCAGGGAATGGCTGCTGCCAGCAGGCCCAAAATGCGCTGGCAGAGCTTGAGGGACCCTCTCTGACCCAGTTGAAAACGTGCCAGACAGAGGCATATCGAAGAAATACGCTCCTCTGAAAGGCGTGCTCTGTACGGCATGGTGTCGATCCGTACTCCCAAAAATACGGTAGTCTGGGATGGTTCCAGATTGCTTTTCTGCAGGATACATTTGTTTGTTGATCCATATCTGCAGAGGGCGTATTCTTAATAGGGCCCGGGGCACACAGACAATAGCTGCTGCCAACAGGTCCGAGAGACTCTGGCACAGCTTGAGAGGCACTCTCTGGCCTAGCTGGAACGTGCCAGGCAGAGGTGGAGGGTTGAAACCCATGCCTCTGAGAGCCTTGCCTTTACAGTGTGGAGTTGAGCTGTACTCCCAGAAATACGGTAATCTGGGATGGGACCAGGTTGCTTCCTGCCAGGTTTATGACGAAACCTAGAGCTTCCAGGTGAGACCTCACCCTCTCTGGGTGCTGTGGTGCCTGGACTCTGCTGTGTCCAGGAATGGACAGATCGTCTAAATAATTCAGAACTCTGACCCTTTAATCCCTCAGCGGGGTCAGGCATTTCGTGAATGCCCGGGATGCGGTTTTCAGGTCAAAAGGTACTGCCAAAAAACTCAGACGCGGAGCCCCTGAAGGCAGAGCGGAGATAATTTCTGTGGCAGGGCAGGATGTTCACGTGGAGGAAAGCGTCTTTCCGATCCACCGTGCAGAAGTAATCTCTCGGTTGAACCGAGCAGATGGCTCGTCTGAGTGTCAACATCCTGGGTTTGTACGTTTTTCTTCTTCTGTTCAGACCCCGGAGGTCCAAGATGGGCTTCAAGCCCTGTTCCCATTTTGGGACCAGGAAGTACTCAGTAGTCTGAGACTTTATTGTCGTATGTGGACGGCAATTTGTCTTTATTACACAAGCGTCTGAGTGTTCTTGTGTATTTAAACGTTCTGAACCAGTTAGTCTGTGCTCCTCTTTGCTCCTCTAACTGGTGGTAAACGTTTGGCATTTTCTCTCCCTCTGTGAGTGAAAGCGCTTGTAATGGTGCAGGGGCATCTCAGGGTCATGCAGGCCTCTGCTTTCTCTCTGCACCGCAGGAGAAGTACTGGGGTGACCCGTGACTTCTGCACAGAGATGTGGCTTTTCTTTCCTTTTGTTGGTGGCCCCCTGCAGCTCCTGCAGCTTTTCTGCCTGGTGGGCCTGCAGCATCGAGGTCGCTCGTCCTTGTCCACCCCACCAGGGTCCCTCGGGCCCTGACATGGTTAACGTCCGAGAGTCATCCATAGCCTCATGGGTGGATAAGCTCTTAGCATCACGATGTTCTCGTCGTGGGCATAGGAAAACTACCAGTTAGCGTAGCTGAACAGGTGAGCTGAAATTCCTCCTCCTGGGCTGTGCTGGTCAGAGAGCCTCCTTGTTAGCAGGGGCTAAACGTGGAGGTACTCGTGAGCCCGCTAGCGGTGCTAAATGGGCCATCGAGCAGTGTAGCACCGGTAAATAAACTTAGTTATGCGATGAAACCTATCTTCGATTCGGCTACACAGAATAGCAAAACAGACAAAACATGAGAAGGTTAGCTAGCAAGCTAGACCAAGCATTTTCACATACCTCACGATGAAGTCCTTCGTTGTCCGCTCGTAGCCGCGCTAATCGTGTTGGCAGCGCTGATCGTCCGCCCCGTGTTGTCATGGGTGCTCTCGGTTAGCCGGGCTAACTGTGGGAGCTAGCCAGTTAGCAGCGGGGTTACTCGACTTCCACTTGCCTTTCTCCGGGGTCATCCGCGAGAAACGCGTTAAGTGTCTTTGTGTGCAGCATCCTTGAGCCAACCGGACAGACCTCGTGGGTGTCCGCTGCTGAAAGCGGGTAGCCACATCCGCTGAAGCAGGTTCGGGAGCCGGAGCTCGCTGGCCTGCTGGAGTTCTTCGTCCGAAGAAGTCCTCTCGCTGAGCTGCTTACGGCTGCTAGCCTGTTAGCCCCGTTAGCTTAGCAGGTAGCGTGTTGTACGGTTAGCGTCCGTTAACCGAGCGGCGGAACAGCAGAAAAGAAAAGGCACGGGAGCTGGGGCTCGCTGGCCTGCTGGTCTTCTTAGAATTATGGGTTTTTGCTTTACCTTCTCAGGAGCCATGGCTGAGAAGAGTAGCGTGTTGTACGGTTAGCGTCCGTTAACCGAGCGGCGGAACAGCAGAAAAGAAAAGGCACGGGAGCTGGGGCTCGCTGGCCTGCTGGTCTTCTTAGAATTATGGGTTTTTGCTTTACCTTCTCAGGAGCCATGGCTGAGAAGAGTTGAGCTCGTTAGCAGTGCTAACATTGTCCGGAGACGTCTCCTTCGTCGCGTCGCTTTCGCTGGCTAGCCTGTTACTCGTTAGCAGGGTAGCGGTGTGACGTAGTTGGCACCGTCGAGCGAAGCAGCTGCGAAGAGAGACGCTTCGAGGTTAGGAGAAAAAACGCTGGACTAGCTCTCGCCAGCCCAGCAATACGCAGGAAATTTCTCTGTACGCTCAGCGTAGGGAGCGAGTTCACCTCTAACGAGCGATGTGTTTACAGAGAAGTCCCACGAAGTTCAGGTTTTAAGCGAGGTGAAGGGCAAAAAGAGACCGTTTGGATGGGCACCCGCGTCTTACGAACCCAGAGTGCGGGGCCTCTGGGGTGACGCTGACGCCCCCTGCCGTAAAGGCGTGAATGTATTTCTTCAGGTAACCGTGCTGGGGCACAATTCCCATAGCAATAGTGTTGCACCGAGTGACTGACTGTTAAGGGAACTCCACGCTTGCTTCAGATGAATCATGCTCATATTTTGACCATCATAATAATAAACTATGTAATATTCTTTTTAGATGGCGGATTGTGGAGGTTTGCCTCAAGTCGTGCAGGTTGGTTTTCCCACTTGTGAAAATGCATATGTTAAGCTATTTTTGTGTAAATTTATTGACGTGTTTTTCTGTTCTTGCAGCCTGGGAAGCTTGCTGAGGCATTCAAGTACTTTGTTCAGGGCATGGGATATAGTAAGTAAACATCTGTGTAGTTTATGTGGTTACGATCTAAAAACATTTAAAAATAGATGAACTCTGGTTTAAACAAGCTGACAAAGCGACCCTCAGCCTTGAGCCGCTCTGGGATGACGTTTTTGTGGTCCAGGTTGGTCTTTGTTCGTCTCTGAATTTCCTGTTGACGTGAGTGCAATTACAAAAGATACTGAAACCAGGGTTGTTTTCACTGGGATCTGTTGCTAAACACCCCAAGCTGATGGGAGGGTTTGGACTGTGGCCACTTGTGCATGAAAAGGAATGTTTTTTTTTTGTAAGCCCGGTCATGGCGAGGCAGCCTTTTGGATCTCCGTTAACTCTTAACAGCATTTCCTCTGTGCTCTTTGCAGCGTGTGGTACTCACAGCTCGCAGTAGGTGAGACAAAGGGCATGACTGAAATGACAGTGATACTCGATGTGCTGAACAGCAGTTTTCTTCCTGTTCAGTATTAGAGTGGGCGTTAAAAATTGCTCTTTTGTGGTTCCTGGTGTGCTTTTCTTTTCTATCAGATCTGTTTACTGTGCGCTCCGTTTTAAAGAAGACTTGAGCTGCATAGTTAAACAGGCCTTCAAGTTTTGCAGCCATTCATTTAAAAAGAATGAAAACTGAACAAATTGACTGAACCATGGATGAGTGGCATCATGAATGAAGATGTGCTTGCCTCACACACACAGATATCATTTATCTATGTGTGGATTTCTTTAATGCCACTTCTCTGTTGCTCTCAAACCCTTCGCTGCAGGAGGCACCTTAGGTTGGAGCTGGACTGCTTCAAAAGCCAGCAAGCTCAGAGCAAATGCCACTGCAGGATTAGAGCAGATTAAAAAGGTGTTTTCATGCAGAGAAAGTGAGGAAAATAAAACTTAACACCTCAACATGCTCCTGAAAGCTGCTTTTCTCTTATTAAACTGTTGCTGCCGTAGGCACTTTCACAAAACTCTTTAAACCAGGACTTGGGGCCCAGTTTACACAACACTGTTTTTAGGTGAACTCGTAACTTTTCTGTTCCTCTGCTTCTGTTTCTGAACACAACAACAGGAATTGGATTTTCTGACACTGACATTTTTTAAATGCATGTCTCAGAGTGAAAGCATTTTTCAAAACTCCCTGCCTCGTTTCACAGAAAAACACAATTTATCTGGGAGTGCGAGTATTGGCACATGCACACTACGGTCACAGTCAGTCAATAGTTGTTCTGCACATGTGCATTAGATGGGACCCTGAGTACATAATTTCATTCCGCCTCATGTACCACATGTGATGTGAGTGACAATATACTCGACTTGAACTTGAGCTAGATCAACAACAGTAACAGAGAATAAGAGTCCTGTTTGTGCTGATCACTGTTTTTAATTATCAGAGCTTCTGACACGAAACGTTTGGGCCACATCATCTATCAGCAAAGACACATTTCTCACATCATACAAATACTGTACAGGTCTTTAAGGCGAAGAAGGATGACTAAAATACAATGACGTGTCTTTAAAATACAAAAACCACATCACTAGCTCAGTACCTAGCATAAAAGCTACATTCAATGTATTTTGCAGCCTTGAGTAAATGGCAAAGCAGTCACACTGTAATGTTTTTACAATCAACATCTGAAAATTCATATCAGGAGAGCGTGCACATTTAAAGAGGACGTAGACATCGTCTTGCTGCCTTGGAGTGATTACTGAATGGACCAAGCTGACAAGGGGGGTTGAAGCCAATCCACCATTAATGCACTTTTCCACAAAGTGAGGTAGTAACAGAGCTGAAACAGCCCATGTGTGGAAAGGTAAGGGGGCTTTTAAGATTTAAGGCCCCGGTATAGCTCTGTGTAAGGCAGTACGCCGCTGTACGCCATACGTACACAGAGGCACAAGCGTAGCCCCGCAGGGCACGAAAGCGCAAAGCTCAAATTTTACGACCGCGTACGCGAGGCACGTTGTCTCACAATAAACTGCCCGGCGCCGGACTGTTTTGTATGTGACACAAATGAATTAAATTCCCCTTCTTCATCCCTGATCTGGACTTTTCTTTTGTTTTTTTGCCAAAAGTCAAGTGATCGCTTCCTCCTCCGTTGACTCCATGACTGAAATGATGAGGAATGAATGAATTTGTCACGAGCGAATTAAACTCATGTCCTACGTGGCTGCGTGAGGTTCTACAGATTTCCTGGTGGGCTGCAGGACCAGCGCTCCCTGTTTTTATTTTATTTTTTAGAACTTTTTATTAACATATAAAGTTTAGAACACTGCAGCGGCTGCAACCTGACAGCTCGTGCCTTTTTTTTCCACACCCGACCTGTCAATCAATTCAGTAGGCGTGTCAGCAAATGACCAATCAGCGACCTCAGTTTGTCCCGTAGGTAAACTCTCTGCGCGCAGCTGCTCAAATTACGACAGCAATTTGGAGCAAAAACGCGATAACAAACGCAGAGCTGTGCTTGTGAACACGTGCGCACAGAACACACGCGTAGAGCGGCGTACAGGCCGTACGCAGAGCTATACCGGGGCCTTTACTAATGTGATTAAGTGACAACAACAAACATTATACTGTAGATCAACGATGACCCTCAGAAACTTTGCATCTAGTTTAAAACATTAGTTAACCACAGAGAGGATCTTTAAACTGAGTTCATTAGTCTTGTTTTTAAAACGATAAGAGGGAGACGTCGTTATACTTTTAATGTGTTGTGCTCCACATCAACCCGGCTAAGTTCTGCTCCACACCTCCTGTGGTTTCACTATGCTCTCTTTGCAGAAATGTTTTGTGGAGTGCGTAGTGTGACGTGAGTCAAAGGGATTAAACAAAATAGTTTGCATACATGAAATGATTTGACCTTCACACGTCTCCCTCTCTCCTGTTTTTCCTCTTAAATCGTTGCCTGCAGTTCCCTACGTTCTTCTCAGTCACCTGAGCAACGAATCAGGTACCAGACTGTGGAGCAGCTGCCTGACCAGGAGGCTTTGAACCAAAATGGCCTCCTATCACTACAGAGGATGAATGTCAGTGCTTGCAGAAGGTTCTCTGTCAGATGTTTCCACCAGCATCTCTGGGTGTTGAAACACTGTCAGGTCCATTTTGCAAACATTCATTTCTCTGTAGGAGCTTCGTTTCCTCACTTAGCATGTCTGAATCTGCTGCATGACCTGCTGCTGCTGATATTCTGTTTTGCGTGCGTGTTTTTTATTTTTTTCCCAGTGGATACGTTCGGCAAGTCTGTCACACATCTGTTTATTAGTTTGTATATTTGTGGAATTTTTGCACGATAAGCACTTTTTGTTTTCTATTGTTTTCTTGTATCTGCAGTCCTGCACTGAGTCTGTGATCTGTGTGAGGAGAATATTAATGCTGGTTGTTTTGGGTCCCCCCCCCTCCCCCCTCCCCTTCAGTGCCGGCAGCAGGAATGACTCGCCTGTCTCGCTCACGCAGCACCACCTCCTCCTCCAGCATCACCTCCATGGAGAGCAGCCGCAACAACATCAGCAGCCTTCTGGAGGGCGGCGGCAGCCAGACCGGGCCCAAAACCATGGAGGTCTCATGCTAAACACCCACCCCCACTCTGCCGCCTCATCGTAGTAATTTATGTCCCCTGTCCACCTTCTCTCTCATCCATCTTCTAAGCAACTGAAAACCAGGGGGGGCATGTTGTTAGAAAGGATGGTGTAAGAAATGTATTAACAGATGATATAATAAAGTATATTGTATACTGTTAAAGTTGCATTACTAACAGAAACGATAACTACATGCAGACATGTTGTATATTTAAATGTTTAGATTGACTCAGCTGTCTAATTTTGTATTTATTTTTTATTTTCACGTAGTTTTCAACCTTTTCACGTTGTTCAGATATCCTCTTTGTGTTCAAAAGTTGTTGTTTTTTTTACTTCTACATGTGGCTCTGCTTATGATGAGTCATTTATTGTTTTGATGATCAAACACACAGCAGTGCGATTAGAGAGTACCAAAAGTTCCTGCAGGCGAGGTGAGACAAACACAACGTAGCGTTAGCATAGCACAGTGAAGCCAAGTGAGACCCTTCTCCGCTGCGTGTCTCACCCAGATACTCCTAAGGCAGCGGTTCACAGATGTTTTGTGTCGGACCTCCACAAATGTTCAATGTTTTGTCTCTAAATTGAACTTTTTCCGTTTTTTCCAAAGAACAAATAAGAACTGCGCTTTGCTAAAAGCATGAAAACTGATTTATGAAAAATATGGAAACACAAAATGTGCAATTATCCCTTTAAAACCATAATATTATTTGATTTATGCACAGAAACCCTAACAAAATACAAATACTGCTCACTACTGTATTATCTCGGTAATAAAACGGATATGAATCTATTTATCAGGCATGTTTTCTTTTTAAAAGAACAGTACAGTTCAGTTTGTTCCCAAATCAAATGTGTGAGCAGGAATTGGGCAGAAGTCTGTATCACAGAGGGCTGATGTCATTTGACCGGTTTCTGAAAGGGATTTTTCTGCTTCCTTGTAATCTCCATCTTTGTCCAAAACTCAGAAGCACTTACACGTGACAAGTGTAATGTTCCACTGAGTGATAGTATGACGTGTAATAAAATGTAATCTGTTGGAGTTTTCAGGCTCCCCAACACTTTTCATTTTTATTCTTACCATTTACTGTAATTCCTGCAGCGGTGCATCCCTCTCGTCTCCCTCTTTTTGCTTTAAAGCAGCATCGAGCAGTGCGTCACCCGGCCCAACGTTTTCCCACTTTCACTTGAAGCGCTCCACCCTGACTGCGAACCGTTCCTCCAAAGAGATCAAACTCTGAGAACCACCAGCCCACCGTGCTTCTTTTTCAGATTTGAACTCCCCGTTTTTCTTTCTTCCTGCGCTGTGTTGGTGTTTGTTCAGCTCAATCGATTCTTCAGTGACGTTTTGAATCAGATGTGAAATGTTAAACAGTGCTGCTCTCACTGTGGGGCCAAGCTTCTCACTGTCTGCTGATTCAGCTCATTTATATTACAACTGAATAAAGCTCCAAGACCACAACACGTCTGCTCTTCTCATTTGCTCCTAACCTTGTTTAACTCCTCGCCTGTCGGCAGCAGAGGCTGTTTGAATGAGCAGAAAGTGCTGCTGCTTGTGTTAGTGGAAAAGTGAGGTGACCGCGGTGAGATCGTTTCCAACCACACTTGATTTTATTTCCTGTCTGAGTGATGTCTGTTGTTGTGACAGATCTATATTTAGCTAAAAAACAAACCAATCAGCTGCTCTGAAAATGAGACAAACGTCAAAGGAAGAGAAGGGAACAAGAGGCGGCCGTCACGCTTGTTCAGGCTCTTTCTGGTTCTGTGAAGTGACGCAGAAACACCTGGACCAGTCGGAACCATTTGTTCTGGACTGATCTCTAATCAAAACCAACGTAGAGTTGTGTAACACTCGACAATCAGAAACTTTGACGAAGCTCTGCAGCTTTTTGTGGTTTGAGTTCATATCTGATCAAGTTTCCATGTGTGCCAACGAGCTGCTCTGCTGATTCTTGTTTTACTGTTTCCATCCTCTGAATCTCAAAGCACATCGAAGACACTGAATCTCAAAGCACATCGAAGACACAAACACTATCTCCTCTGTTTCCACTCAGCCACAAACCTCGACTTTGTTTTTTTATTTTTCAGCTTTTGATACATACTTTATGTCGGGACTGGATGGAGTAAATTATTGACTTATCTTTACCCACTTCTTTCTTTTTAGGTCAGGGGGTCACTTATGCACATATGCAGCAATCACTGTGAGAGGTGGGGTGCACCCTGGACAGGTCTCCAGTCCACCACAGGGACGCATAAAGACAACCATTCAGTCTCTCACTCACACCTATAAAAAATTAAGAGTTACCAAATACCATCAGTCTAACATGCAGGTTTTTGGGGAGGAAACTGGAGAAAACACTCATGCACGAAGAGAACATGCAAACTCCACCCTAAAAGGCCCTGGTCCAGGATTTGAACCAGGGTAACCTGCTTGCTGAGAGGCAGCAGCTCTACCAACTGTGCCACTGTGCTGCTCTTTGCCAATGTTTACAATCTCAAAGCAATAAGATGGAAATGTCAAAAAATATAATAAATTCAAATGGATGGAATACAGGGCATCACGATGGCACAACTGGTAGAGCTGCTGCCTCTCAGCGAGAAGGTCACCCTTGTTCAAATCCCGGCCCCTTCTGGGTGGAGTTGCATGTTCTCTCAGTGCATGCTTGGGTTTTCTCCAGTTTCCTCCCACAGACAGAAAACATGCATGTTAGACTAATTAGTAACTCTAAATTGTCCCTAGGTGTGAGAGAGTGAATGATCGTTTGTCTCTGTCCCTATGATGGACTGGAGACCTGTCCAAGGTGTCCCCCGCCCCTTGCACAGTGATGGCTGGATATGGGCACTGGCGACCCCCATGACCCAAAAATGGAAGAAGCGCGTAAAGATGATGGATGGAATGCATTTGTTTTTTTTTTTTACTGTACAAACTGGATGCCAAAAAAGTTGGGACACTAGACAAACTGAATAAAAACTGAATGCAATGATGTGGAGGTGCCAACATCTAATATTTTATTCAGAATAGAACACAAAGAAATCACATATCAAAAGTTTAAACTGAGAGAATGTATCATTTTAAAATAAAAATATGTTTCAAAATTTCATGGCATCAACAAATCTCAAAAAAGTTGGGACAAGTCCATTTTTACCACTGTGTGGCATCCCCCCTTCTTCTTTGATTTGATTTGATTTGATGTTTATTCATTCATTTTAAAAGAACAATACAAGACAGTTTCATCAGATACAAGAATACAAGTAGGATAAAATGAAGGGAGCAGAAAGAAGATGAAATCTTATTATATCTGCCCCTTATTTCACAGTTTGTTCAACCAATGATAACCTTCAAACTACATCACAGAATGAATAATTCTACTTAATTTTTCTAACTGTAATACACAAACTACATCACAAAATGAATAATTCTACTTAATTTTTCTAACTGTAATACACAAACTACATCACAAAATGAATAATTCTACTTAATTTTTCTAACTGTAATACACAAACTACATCACAAAATGAATAATTCTACTTAATTTTCCTAACTGTAATACACAAACTACGTCACAAAATGAATAACTACTTAATTTTTCTAACTGTAATACACAAACGCACTAAGCTACATCATAAGTACAACATAAGTGTAATACACAAACACACTAAGCTACATCATATATAGTTTTTGAGCAAGTCCTTTTTGACCTTTTTCTTAAATGTATACATTGATTTTTCATTTTTAACATCACTCTCCAGAGCATTCCACAATCGAACTCCCTGAATTGAGGTAGACCGTCCCTTTAAGCTGGTTCTGAATTGTGGTTTGATGAATATCTCTGTCCCTTTGAGATTGTAACAACTTTGTCTTTTTATAAAATTTCTTTGGATATTTAAAGGTAATGTGTTATTATGAGCCCTATACATAACTGATAAAATACTATATTCTACCAATTCCTGGAATTTCAATAAGTTTAGCTGAAGAAACAAGGTGTTTGATGGGTGACTGAAATGTTTTCTGGTGATTACTCTTACAGCTCTCTTTTGTAAAATAAAAACAGGCTTTGTAATTGTTTTGCACGCTTTTCCCCAAACCTCAATACAATAGATTAAATGTGGAGCAATGATTGTGTTATACAACATATGTAAAGCTTTATCAATTAAAAAATCCCTGACTTTATACAGTACTGCAATTGATCTAGCTATTTTTGTTTTAATGGAATTTACATGATGTTTCCACGTCAGTTTGTCATCAATGATAACACCCAGAAACTTCACTTCACTCACTTTACAGATCACAACATCTTCAATTTCAAATGGATCGTCATCAACAATTCTCTTTTTGTTACTGAATATCATGTAATTAGTTTTATCTAGATTCAAAGATAATTTGTTTAATTTAAACCAAGTTTGTATTTTTATAAATTCTGTTTTCATCATATGCAAAATCTGTTTTATGTCTTTACCCGAACAGAAAAATGTGGTGTCATCGGCATCTTACAACACTCAACAGACGTCTGGGGACGGAGACCTGTTTCTCAAGTTTAGAAATAGGAATGCTCTCCCATTCATGTCTAATACAGGCCTCTAACTGTTCAATCATCTTGGGCCTTCTTTGTTGCACCTTCCTCTTTATGATGCACCAAATGTTCTCTATAGGTGAAAGATCTGGACTGCAGGCTGGACATTTCAGTACCCGGATCCTTCTCCTACGTAGCCATGATGTTGTGATTGCTGCAGAATGTGGTCTGGCATTATCTTGTTGAAAAATGCAGGGTCTTCCCTGAAAGAGATGACGTCTAGATGGAGCATATGTTGTTCTAGAACCTGAACATAGTTCTCTGCATTAATGGTGCCTTTCCAGACATGCAAGCTGCCCATGCCACAAGCGCTCATGCAACCCCATACCATCAGTGATGCAGGCTTCTGAACGGAGCGTTGATAACAACTTGGGCTATCCTTGTCCTCTCTGGTCCGGATGACATGGCGTCCCAGTGTTCCATAAAGAACTTCAAATCGTGACTCATCTGACACAGAACAGTCTTCCATTTTGCCACACTCCATTTTAAATGACCAGTGCAAACGTCTGAGCTTGTGGAGCTTGCTTAGAAATGGCTTCCTCTTTGCACTGTAGAGTTTCAGCTGCAACGGCGGATGGCACGGTGGATTGTGTTCACTGACAATGCTTTCTGGAAGTATTCCTGAGCCCATTCTGTTATTTCCTTGACAGTGGCATTCCTGTTTGAGGTGCAGTGACGTTTAAGGGCCCAGAGATCACGAGCATCCAGTAGAGTTTTACGGCCTTGACCCTTACGCACAGCGATTGTTCCAGATTCTCTGAATCTTTTGATGATGTTATGCACGGTTGATTCATTCATTCATTCATTCATTCAACCTTTATTTATACAGGCTAGCCTCGTTGAGTCACGGGGACTCATTTACAAGAGGGACCTGTCTCACTCACACCAAACAACCATCCACTCTCACACTCACACCTAGGGTCAATTTAGAGTCACCAATCAGCCTAACAAGCATGTTTTTTGGTCTGTGGGAGGAAACCGGAGTACCCGGAGGAAACCCACGCATGCACGGGGAGAACATGCAAACTCCACCCAGAAAGGCCCCGGACCGGGATTTGAACCGGCAACCTTCTCGCTGAGAGGCAGCAGCTCTACCAGTTGTGCCACCGATGATGATAATTTAAAAGTCTTTGCTATTTTACGCTGGGTAACACCATTCTGGTATTGCTGCACTATCTTTCTGTGCAACAAAGGTGGAATTGGTGATCCTCTTACCATCTTGGCTTCTGAGAGACACTGACACTATGAGAAACTCTTTTTATACCCAATCATGTTGTCAATTAACCTAATTAGTGTTAATTGGTCTTCCAGCTGCCGGTATTCGTTATATGCTCAATTTCCTTTTTCCAGTCACTTCTTGCTACTTGTCCCAATTTTTTTGGGGATTTGTTGACACTGAAATTTTGAATCAACATATTTTTCCTTTAAAATGTTACATTTACTCAGATTAAACTTTATCTGTCATCCATGTTCTATTACGAATAAAATATTGACATCATTGCATTCAGTTTTTATCCACAATTTGTTTAGTGTCCCAACTTTTTTGGAATGCGGTTTGTATTACGAATCGGAGGAATCAAATATTTCGTATTTTTTCTTTGTAAACTAATTTCATGTATTGTCATAAACCTCTTGTGTTCTTGCGTTTCTGGTCTGTGACATACAAAAAAAAATGGACAAAAAACTGCTTCCTGCAAGAATTCTAAACAAACCCCTTTATTTATTTATATTTAGAATTAAAAGCCTCATTCTGCACAAATTATTAAAGGTGCAGCTCTGGTAAAAAGTTGTATTAAATTTTAAAAAGCTGCTGAACTGACTCAGGTGCAGGCTGCAGTGAACTAAAGGCTAGAGTAGATTTTCCAAGTGGTTTAAGATTTCTCTCTTTCTCTTTGCTCTCTGTTCTATTTCCTGCCACTTCCTGTGTGCAAACACACACACACAGATGGCTGCACATCAACAAACAAAAGACTGATATGTAGAAGTCACTTTTTAATTTCCTGTGACATTTCTCCCACAAAGTATCTAAATGTTCAGTCTTTCTTGGTCATGGGGCCTGAGAGATGAGAACGATTCTGCAGACTCTTATCTCCTGTCCCTGTTTGCAGAAAGTGTGACCCACTATGTTTTGACTGCCGTCTCCATGTCGCCTGCTGCTTTTGTAGTGCAGGTGTGTATAAATGCTGCTGGTTGATGTCATAACCCTGTGTGCGTTTTATCACGGTGCTCTGCCTCGGCTCGAGGTGTCGGAGGGTTGAACGTCACAGGACGGACTTGGTGACATACATAAAGGCGAGGCGGGAGACCTCCTCCTTTCAGTCAGCCCGCAGAGTGAACAGCTGCAAAAACACAGCAGCTTCCATGCGAGCAGAGGAAGGAGAGCAGAGGAAGGAGAGCAGAGGAAGGAGAGCAGAGGAAGGAGAGCAGAGGAAGGAGAGCAGAGGAAGGAGAGCAGAGGAAGGAGAGCAGAGGAAGGAGAGCAGAGGAAGGAGAGCAGAGGAAGGAGAGCAGAGGAAGGAGAGCAGAGGAAGGAGAGCAGAGGAAGGAGAGCAGAGGAAGGAGAGCAGAAGAAGGAGAGCAGAGGAAGGAGAGCAGAAGAAGGAGAGCAGCGAGTCGGACCCATCAGCAGCAGGACTCTGATCGAGGTCGTGCATGAGTGTGAGAGCTGAAGGAGATTTGGGATTTACTCTGACCTCCAAGAATTAGTGCCAAGCTGAAGAGGTGAGTTGCATGTTTACCTCCAGGAAATTAAATCTACACCACCAGATTCACTCATAATGCTATGATTAAATACAAACATCCATTTATTTGTATTTATTTTGTAAAGATGAGAAAGCGGTATGCATCCGTAGAATAAAATCTCACCTTTCTTGAGAAGCTGAGCTTGTTCCTCGCATGCATGCTGCGTGGAAAACTGACACCGGATATGTGCGCTGCTTGTTGTGGTTAGACCTTCCTGTGTCGGCTTGTGTTGTGGCCTGGTTCCAAGAAATGTGCAGCACCTGAAGGGTGGCAGAGTCATAATGTAAGGTTGTAGTTGACACTTCTCTCGGCGCCTGTCGTCGTGTTGTTTTCTCTTCCAGACGTTTGAAGTCGGAGCATGGGGACCTGCTTCACCATGTGTTGCTCCAGCCGCACCATCCTTGAAAACCAGCCTGAGTCCAACACACCAGGTGGGTTCAGCTCCTGCACGTTGACGTGCAAAAAGAAGTGCAGTCGCTCATCTTCCATGTCTCTGTGCAGAACCGGAGGAAACGTTCCTTGTGTCTCTCTACGACTACCCTTCGTTTGAGCACACAGAACTAACCATGCACATGGGGGAAAGATTAACGGTCGTGTCAGAGTAAGTTTGATTAATTTTAACGTTCTTCCTCTTTCTGACGAATGAATGGATGAAAACAGTCTTTTTCTTCTTCTTCTTGAATAAAACAGTGATGGTGATTTCATGATGGTGAGATCTGCGATCACGGGCCGTGAGAGCTACATCTCCGTCAGCTACACAGCCAAGGTGACACACAGGTGAGACAGTCTTGAAGGTGGAGGAGGTGTATGGGAGGAATGAGAGGAGGGGAGTCCCCTGAGAGGCGGGAGGAGGAGCAGATGTTTGGAACATGCTCGACCTCTGCCTCCAGCAGTTCCACTCCTCCTCCAGGGGTGGATGCTCTGACGTGTCTCCAGTGGATTTTCCACGCCTGAAAGCGACACAGCTGACCTTTTGTTTGGACTGGAGCGCACGTTTGAGCACGACGACTCACCTGTCTCTCTACTGGTTCTTCAGGTGGCTGTTCACTGGCATCAGCAGGCACAAAGCAGAGGAGCTGCTCCAGCATCCACACAACCAGAGCGGCGCCTTCTTGATCCGAGAGTCAGAGACTCACAGAGGTCAGAGGTCATGATTTAATCTGTCCAGAAGGTGAAGCAGCCGAGCTGACGCAATGTTGACACTCTGGGGATTACATAATCTATCACTGCGTTTTAAAACGTCACATTTATACACAAATTATGAACAAAAGGTGAGAAGTTTTCACCTTTTTTATGCTATGCATATCATATGGCTGTTACTGAATATATGTCACCAGCTCTTACAGCTGTTGCACAATTTTTGTAGCAAATAAGCCTAAATAAGGGAGATGTTCGGACAAAAGAACGTACCGTATTTTCTGGAATATAGGTCGCACCTGAATATAGGTCGCATTGTCCAATTATTGCCAAAGAATTGGAAAAATCCATATACAGTATAGGTCGCACCTACGTCAAAATGTGGACCGTGTTTAGCTCTGCTGCAAATGTCTCTTCCACAGGAGCGCACAGCAAGGCTTTTAAAGCTGCAGTATGTAGCTTTTTTTATGAACATATTTCTTCACTCTGTCACTACCTCCTGACAGACTGATGTTAGCCAGGTAATCTCTGAAAATTTAAAAAAAAAATATTGTCCCCTTGCTTCTCCAGGTGGTAAATAAGCATTTCTAAAAAGAAAAGGTGACCCGCCATTTTCCAGCCAATAAAAACAGAGTTTGTAACCAGCCAATAAAAACAGAGCTTGAATTTGAATCAGCCAATAAAAACAGAGCTTGAATTTGAAATTCAACAGACCACAAGGGGGCAGAGCCACATATGGCTCTGAGGGGGAGGGATCAGAATGCTTTGCTTGTTGAAAATATTTCTAACTGCTGCAGTTCTACAGAAACTGCATACTGAACCTTTAAGAAGGGTATATAAAACATGGGTATCGGTTATCTGCCGAATAAGTTTTAACACATCAGCATATCGGATATCGGCCAAAAATCCAATATCGTGCATCTCCAGTGAAAACTAAAATAAAAATAAAGACCGTATTCCTTTAAATCATTCAACACCACATTTCACTGAGACATATTTTATTTAGACTAATGTCGATTAGCTGCAGCAGCCATCTTGAATCGGATTGATTGCAAAAGTCAGACAGTTGTAGAAGGACTTCTTCTTTCTGCTGCTCTCTTCAGGGGTTGCCACAGCAAAATATTTGGCAATTATTTTATGCCAGACCACTGAGCTACCACAGCCTCTGTGTGGAGCAGAGAGCTGCTATCTGGGGCGCCCAAGGGAGCAGATGGTGGGAGTTAAGGGCCTTGCTCAAGGGCCCAGAGTGGGGCGAACGAGGGTGGAGGCAGGTGCGGGTGCTTCTGCTTCACCTCCCACTCACATTTTGATGTTGTTGGTGCCGGGAGTTGAACCAGCGATCTTCCGATCACAGGCCCACTTCTCTAACCTCTGCGCCACCACTCCCTAGTTGTAGAAGGACATCAAATGATTATTTTCTAAGTTTCATTGAAACCCATCCTGTGGTTTCATCTTGACCCTGTTGAAGCCGCTTGTTTGAGCACTATGGTTCAGGTACAGAACACAATCTAACACAGCGGTCACCAACCTTTTTGAAACTGAGAGCTACTTTGTGGGTACGGAGTCATACAAAGGGCACACGTTTGATAAACTCTTCGGAAATAAAGCATACATTGAAAAAAAGTATAATAAACATATTTTTAAAAACATATTTTTAAGATAGACATTTTAAAATATATATAAATACAAAAAAAAGAATAACAACTGAATAAAATTTAAATGCAGCTTAGTAGTGAGTTGTGCTATTTTTAGAACAGGTCCAAGGGCACCTCAAATGGTCCTTGGGGGCACCCGGGTGCCCGCGGGCACCGTGTTGGTGACCCCTGATCTAACAGGTAAAAATCTACTCTCCTGGATTAGGATTAAATTAGGATTGCAAACGAGATCCTTGCTGTAAAAACACACCGTTCAGAGTTCAGTCCACACCTGTGTGTTTATGTTGGATGTGTTCCTGCCTCCAGACTGCTACTCCCTGTCCATCCTGAGGAGGAGCAGCTCTTCCAGTCTGAACCCTGTGAAGCACTACCGCATCTCTCACCTGGAGAACTCCTGGGTCTACGTTTCTCCAGGTCTCACCTTCCCCTCCCTCCGTCACCTGGTGGAGCACTACTCAGGTGTGTGCTGAGCTCGGAGCGTTTTATTCTCTGTTAGTTACACCACAGGCCTCTCAGTAACGCCACGCCTCCTCCCTCAGACTCTGCTGACGGGCTGTGCTGTCGGCTGACGGAGCCTTGTTTCATCCTGGGTCTGGACAGAGAGGCCCGGCCCGTCCCCATAACCGTCAGGATACCTACGATCAACTGGAAGGATATGAGCAGGTTAGCTTCTCTCCTACTGATGATCGGCCACAAAGTGTCACTCCTTCACCCCATCTTAGGAAAGCTTGTCTTCACCAGTTTTTCTTGACAAAACCCAGAAAGTGTTGATTCAAACCAACAGTGTTGCACGATTTAGTGCCAAGTAAACTGATGAGATTATTGTTGAGCTAGAGTTTTGCCAGTGGAGCAACCTGCAAAGTAAAATGCTGCAAACTTGTGTTCTTCCGTAGTACTTACTACATACGTATCACGTTATTACTACATAATATCACGTTATTACTACAGTACATAATATCAAGTTACAGTATTACTACATACGTATCACGCTATTACTACATACGTATCACGTTATTACTACATAATATCAAGTTATTACTACAGACGTATCACATTATTACTATATAATATCACGTTATTACTACATAATATAACCGTTATATTATGTAGTAATAACGTGATACGTATGTAGTAATAACGTGATATTATGTAGTAATAACGTTATAACGTTATTACTACATAATATCACGTTATTACTACATAATATCACGTTATTACTACAAAATATCACATTATTAGTACATAATATCATGTTATTACTACATACGTATCACGTTATTACTACATACGTATCACTTTTTTACTACATATCACGTTTTTACTACATACGTATCGCGTTATTACTACATAATATCACGTTATTACTACATAACATTACGTTATTACTACATACGTATCGCGTTATTACTACATAATATCACGTTATTACTACATAATATCACGTTATTACTACATAATATCACGTTATTACTACATATTATCACATTATTACTACATAATATCATGTTATTACTACATACGTATCACGTTATTACTACATACGTATCACTTTTTTACTACATAATATCACGTTTTACTACATAATATCACGTTTTTACTACATATCACGTAATTACAACGTACCTATCATGTTTTTACTACATAATATCACGTTATTACTACATATTATCACGTTATTACTACGTAATATCACGTTATTACTACATATGTATCACGTTTTTACTACATAAGCTCAAAAAATATTATTTCATGGATGACAGCAATACCCTTCTGTAGTAAGACGTCTCGTAGCAAATGAAATAAAAACAAATGGTTAAAATCTGATTATTATTTTATTTTTACCCCTAAGGTCGGTGATCCTCAGGAGGAAGAGGACAGAGTCCGACAACTCTCTGGTGAGCGATGGTCTGAGGGAAGCCATCAGCTCCTACCTCCAGATGACTGAGTGCAAAGATGACTTGTGGGACACGTGAGGGGGGGCAGCGTGCGTCACTTTGAGAGATGGACGTCAAACAGACGGAGTGGAAACATGGCCTGTCGCTGCTGCAGCTTGAGCAACGCTACTGAGGGAGGCTGAATGTCGTCTTCGTGGAGGACCTGTAGGTGTGAGACCGACACTACATTGCTCAGAGACACATCAGAATGAACGCTGGGAGCACACAGAGGGAAGAAACAGAAATACAGACTTTCTACTTAATGTATGCCTGAATTAAAAACACAGTTAATGTAATATTGTTTGTACAGTAATAATATTGTTATTGTGATTAAATTATTGGAATCCAATATGAGCTGCAAAATAAATAAAAATGAGAAATTAAGTCAACAGCATACACAACAGGGCTGTGTTTTGTCCCATTCTTGTTTGATGTAGGATTTTAACTGTTTAACAATCCTGGGTGGTCTTTGCTTCATGACTCGTCAAATGTTTTTAATTAATGAGAGGTCTGGGCTGCAGAAAGGCCTGTTCAGGACACACTCTTTATTTAAAGAGTTGGTCTTGTTTGTAGCGATGAACTGAGAATCAACCGTTTACTTTAGATAATTAAATGATTAATTCCTGCTTTAGAGTATGAGCGTGTTAAATTATTGTTAAATGAATATAACCGTTAAAATCAGGTTCAGAAAACTTAAAGTACCGGTAAATAAATGGTCATAAATCATCAATCTAAGTATTTATAGTGGCTCTTCTGAATGTCCTCCTAATTCTCTGTTAGTTTGTTGACTTTTATTGTTTGTCCGTTTGCAGAGTTTTGTTTTTTAGATTATTTTACTTTAAAAAAAAAGACAATTGGTTTCTCCTCATTCTGTAAAAATATTGTAAGAATTCCCTGTGAAGGAAGATTCCACTTCAGGTGTTGAGCTCAGATATTGATATGGGTGATGTAGTACTGTAGTATAGGAGAGATCATATTTACCGTACTGATCAGTTTTATACACTAGATGTAAGAAATGAGCAGGTTATACCTGACACAACCTTATCATCAATTATTCACGAGTTCTCTCTTTTTCAGGACTAACAATAAATTGTGTGGTCAGATTAGAATGTAACAAGCATGAAACGTTAATTTATGTCAATTCACCAGGAGATGGAATCATTTATTAACAGATTCATAAATTACATCATGTATAAACGGATTGGTTCTGATCAAATTTCATATAAACTTAACGTCGACAAATTCAATTTTGGAACAACAGAAACAAGTAATGAGATAACATATTACTTTATATCTGTAGGCAAATATTTCTTAAAGTTACTGGCAAGAATAAGTTTAAAGAGTGAGGTTTTAGAATGAGTAGGAGGAAAGATATAAAGGAAGTAAGGGAGTTCTCTTGGGAAGATGTGTTGCAAACCAGAGATCGCACACTTTCCGGCAGACGCCCGCTAGCCGTCGGTACACTTGGAAAAACATCTGACGACTCGTTACCTTCAAAGATGATCAGTCTCCTCGGGTCCAGTTGTCCGTTTTTACCGTTTCAGTGTCTCAGGACGTCCGCGTTAATCAGACCAAAATAGTGGCGTTTCCTGGTTGGTTTTCAAAATAAATGTATTTCCTTGAGAGGAAAGTTCATTCAAGTTGGAGCTTTAAAGCTCGAAGCGGACTTATACTGTAACTAGCATGTTATAAGTCTTTAACTGATGACGTGGTCATTGGCGTTTTGACCGGCGTTAATACAGCTTTTAAAGGGGACCTAATATGCAAATTTCACTTTTCAATGGTTTTTTAACTCAACTTTGGGTATGTACTTCTTAAAAAAACAGTCCTAGGACCAAAAAAATGCACCCAGTGGTATATTTACTCTAAGTACATTTATTTTCAGGGATATTAATGTCTCTAGGGAGAGGAGGAAAGTGAAGAATGTAGGACTGAGGGTTGCAACTCTAAATGTGGGGACAACGACAGGCAAAGGTAGAGAGCTGGCTGACATGATGCAGAGAAGAAAGGTAGATGTTTTATGTGTCCAAGAGACCAAGTGGAAGGGCAGCAAGGCTCGCAGTATTGGAGCAGGGTTCAAACTGTTTTACCATGGTGTGGATAGAAAGAGAAATGGAGTAGGGGTGGTCCTGAAGGAGGAGTTGGCAAAGAATGTAGTAGAGGTGAAGAGAGTGTCAGATAGGGTGATGTGTCTAAAGGTAGAAGTAGAAGGTCTGATGCTAAACATAGTAAGTGGTTATGCTCCACAGGTTGGATGTGATGGGGAGGAGAAAGATACATTTTGGAAAGATTTGGATGAAGTGATAGAGAGTATTCCCAGGGAGGAAAGAGTGGTGATTGGAGCAGACCTGAATGGACATGTTGGTGAAGGAAACAGAGGGGATGAGGAAGTGATGGGTAGGTTTGGTGTCAAGGAAAGAAACCAGGAAGGACAGATGGTGGTGGATTTTGCCAAGAGAATGGAAATGGCTATAGTCAATACCTATTTCCAAAAGAGGGAGGAACATAGAGTGACCTATAAGAGTGGAGGAAGGAGTACACAGGTCGACTACATTCTGTGTAGAAGAGGAAACCTGAGAGAGATTGGAGACTGTAAGGTTGTAGCAGGGGAGAGCGTGGCCAGACAGCATCGGATGGTTGTGTGTAGAATGACTGTTGTTGCGAAGAAGAGAAAAAGAGTAAAACCAGAGAAGAAGACCAAATGGTGGAAGCTAAAGAAGGAAGAATGTTGTGAGAAATTCAGAGACGAGCTGTTAAAGGCTCTGGGTGGTAAGAAAGAGCTTCCAAGTGACTGGGCTACTACAGCAACAGTAATTAGAGAGACAGGTAGGAAGGTACTTGGTGTGTCATCTGGACAGAGAATGGATGATAAGGAAACCTGGTGGTGGAATAGTGAAGTGCAGGACGCCATTCAAAGAAAGAGATTAGCCAAGAAGAAATATGACTGTGAGAGGACTGAAGAGAGGAGACAGGAATATAAGGAGATGGGACATAGAGCAAAGAGGGAAGTAGCTAAGGCAAAGCAGAGGGCGTACAATGAGTTATATGGGAGACTGGACACTAAAGAGGGCGAGAAGGACTTGTACCGATTGGCAAGACAGAGGGATCAGGCTGGAAAGGATGTGCAGCAGGTTAGGCTTATTAAAGATGGGAATGGGAATGTTCTAACAAGTGAGGAGAGTGTGATGGGAAGATGGAAGGATTACTTTGAGGAGCTAATGAATGAAGAGAATGAAAGAGAAAGAAGAGTGGAGGTAATAGAAACTGTGGACCAGGAAGTGGGAAAGATTAGTGAGGGTGAAGTCCGGAAAGCTCTGAAAAGAATGAAGAAGGGGAAGGCAGTAGGACCTGATGACATACCAGTGGAGGTTTGGAAATGTCTTGGAGAGATGGCAGTGAGGTTTTTGACTCAAATATTTAATGGAATATTTGAGGGTGAGAAAATGCCTGAAGAATGGAGAAGAAGTGTGCTGGTTCCCATTTTTAAGAACAAGGGTGATGTACAGAGTTGTAGCAACTACAGGGGAATTAAGTTGATGAGCCACACAATGAAGATCTGGGAGAGAGTTGTGGAAGGAAGGCTTAGACAAGAGGTGACTATCTGTGAGCAGCAGTATGGTTTCATGCCAAGAAAGAGCACCACAGATGCCATCTTTGCTTTGAGGATGTTGATAGAGAAGTACAGAGAGGGTCAGAAAGAACTCCATTGTGTGTTTGTGGATTTAGAAAAAGCATATGACAGGGTGCCAAGAGAAGAGGTGTGGTATTGCATGAGGAAATCTGGAGTGGCAGATAAGTATGTTAGACTGGTACAGGACATGTATGAGGACAGCAGGACAGTGGTGAGATGTGCTGTAGGAGTGACAGATAGCTTCAAGGTGGCGGTGGGATTGCATCAAGGATCGGCTCTGAGCCCCTTCTTGTTTGCTCTGGTGATGGACCGACTAACAGATGAGGTCAGGCAGGAATCCCCATGGACTATGATGTTTGCAGATGACATTGTGATCTGTGGTGAGAATAGGGAACAGGTGGAAGAGAACTTGGAGAGGTGGAGGTATGCACTTGAAAGAAGAGGAATGAAAGTCAGCCGTAGTAAGACAGAGTACATGTGTGTGAATGAGAGGGAGGCCAGTGGAACAGTGAGGCTACAAGGAGCAGAGGTCACAAAGGTGCAGGACTTCAAGTACTTGGGGTCCACTGTCCAGGAAAATGGGGAATGTGGTAAAGAGGTGAAAAAGAGAGTCCAGGCAGGATGGAGTGGATGGAGAAAAGTTTCAGGAGTGATTTGTGACAAAAAGGTGTCAGCAAAGGTCAAAGGAAAAGTTTACAAGACAGTGGTGAGACCAGCTATGTTGTATGGTCTGGAGACAGTGGCATTGACAAAAAGACAGGAGAAAGAACTGGAAGTAGCAGAAATGAAGATGCTGAGGTTCTCCTTAGGAGTGACAAGGATGGATAAGATCAGGAATGAGATCATCAGAGGTACAGCACATGTTAAACAACTGGGAGATAAAGTTAGGGAGGCCAGACTGAGATGGTTTGGACATGTCCAGAGGAGGGACAGTGGGTATATTGGTAGAAGGATGTTAGAAATGCAGCTGCCAGGAAAAAGACAAAGAGGGAGACCAAAGAGGAGATATATGGATGCAGTTAGAGAGGACATGGAGGTAGTTGGAGTGAGGACAGAGGATGCAGAGGACAGAGTGAGGTGGAGGAGGATGACTCGCTGTGGCGACCCCTGAAAAGGGAAAAGCCGAAAGAAGAAGAAGATTAATGTGTAGATTTTAAATCCTGGCGCTTGTGATGTCACAAGCCGTAGGACAACCCACCCCAACCTGAGTCCAGCCCCTCACCTAGCAACCCCTGGTGAGGCTCCACCCACTTCAGTATAAAAGACGTCACGGTTGTTTTTCCTGAGTTCATCTCAGCACAATGGCTCCTAGAGTCCGATGTTTCGTTGTTGACTGCATTACACAACATGTGTCGATGATGCACACTCTTCCAGTTTCAGAGAACAGAGATGCGTGGCTTATTTTTAATGGCAATGTCCCGGCGACATTACCGAAGAAAGTTGTAGTTTGCGCAGCTCATTTCACAACAGACTCATTTCTCAACAGTACCAGGCCGGATTTGCACAAAAACTTCTGCTTAAGGACGGTGCTGTTCCATCTATTCGTCGAAAGTTCTGCAGATGACGCTAGTGTAAGTACAGACTGATGTCTTTTAAATTATTTATTAGCATTCGGTATGAAGACGTTTTCTTATGTACCTCGATTGTTTAGCTACAGCCTGTGCTAACTGAGAATTTGTCTTCACGGCTTGAACACGATTTAGCGCAGGCTTATTCTTTATGATTAGCTTGTGTTAACTGAGAATTAATGTTCAACCTGTTCAATACTGGTTTCGGCATTGCAAGAAGCAAGAAGTGCCGTTCGGCATGAACATGATTTGTTGTTTATGAAATGCTAACGCGGAGCTAAATAGCATTACATTAATTTCATATTGCAATGGTAATAACATGAGTTTTTAGTCTAAACATGAATTACCATTGAGAAAATGCTTGCTGCATCCTTAGTTGTTGTGCAGGTTGATCCACATCTTCTGCCTCTGGGTCTGACTCAGGGTCCCATATATTCGGCTGTACGACGGAGCTTAAGCTAGCACTAGCCATTTCTAAAGTGCATGAAATGCTAACGTAAACCCTTTGGAGGGCGAAGTTAATGTAAATAGATTTTTGAAGGGCGTGGTCTTCAGAACTCATTATCATAAACAGCTCGTTCTGAACGGAAGTCAGAGCAGGCAGAACTAGAAAGGGGAAATTTTATTATCTAAGAATTATTTTGTGTATTAAATTGAATGAACATGGTCTGGATAGCCTACAGACATACCATAAAAATTTATAGGACCTATAATTGGTCCCCTTTAAGAGAAACATCATAGTTCAACTCTTCCAGAAGACTGAAGAAGAAGCAGGAAGTGGAACTTTAAAAAGGGAGTTTGACCTAGAAACTTGGTCCTTCCCGATTGGCCAGTGGCACCAGAAGGGGAGTGAGAGTGACATCAGGACGTTCAGAGGAAGAGGTCAAAAAGTTAGTTTATGTCAGAAGGATAAAGTACAGTATTAGTTTTAATCGCCAGCATTTTATGATAAAGCTGATTAAAAACTGTCTTAACACTTTATAACAAACGCTGTTGACCTGTCACTTTGATTAAACAACGTCATTACAGTATCAACATTTGAAACCTACTGATGATAATAACAAAACCAGAGATTATCTTCTGATTATTAATTAGGACAAAAATAAAGAGTCTCTTTTTGAGTGATTACTAAATGATATACACAGTGTCACTGTATCTTCACTGCAGATTTCAAAGAAAAAAATGCATCATTACACATTCATAATAAACGGATGTTCAGCTGCTCATTATTAATGAATTTAATAATAATAGTGAATTTAATTTTTAACGCACTTTTCATTAACAAAAATCTCAAAGTGCTACAAAGTGCAACAAAAGCAAAAATCAAATAAAACAAGTGATAAAATCAAGTAAAATCAATAATAATATCAACTAAGATCAAAGATAAAATCATGTGGAGGCAGAATAGGCTTGCTTAAAAAGAAAAGTCTTTAAGCCGTTTTTAAAGTCAACCAGTGACTGTGGAGCTCTCAGGTAGTCAGGGAGGGAGTTCCATAGGCGGGGGGCAGCCACACAGAATGCCCGGTCTCCCATGGTCCTTAATTTGGTTCGTGGAATGTGAAGTAGATTACTGTTCTGTGATCGTAGAGACCGGGTGGATGAATATGGTGCAAGAATGTCCTTTAGATAGTCAGGTGAAGTTCCGTGTAAGCATTGGTGTGTAATGAGAGCAGTTTTGTACTGAATTCTGTAGGTGACAGGAAGCCAATGGAGGTTATGGAGAATGGGTGTAATATGTTCAAATTTACGAGCTCTCAATAAAATCCTTGCTGCACTGTTTTGAATATATTGAAGCTTCTGAAGGTTTTTGCCAGGGATTCCAATAAACAGGGAGTTGCAGTAGTCGAGCCTGGAGGAGACAAAGGCATGGACGAGTTTCTCAGCATCAGAAAAAGTCAGAGATGGGCGAAGTCTGGAGATGTTTCGAAGATGGAAGAAGCAGGTTTTAAACAGATGCTTAATGTGATTTTCAAATGTAAGATGAGAGTCCATTTTTATTCCAAGATTTGTAACAGAGGTGGAGAGGGGGATGTCTTGACCAGAGAAGGAGATTGTTGTTAAAGTTGATGTTTGTACCTGGTGAGAGGTGCCAGTCAGTATGGCCTCAGTCTTGGAGCAGTTCATTTGAAGAAAGTTCTGATTCATCCATGCCCTTATTTCCTTCAGGCAGGTAGAGAGGGCAGTGAGTGAAGATGACAATGGGGATGATGATGATGCTCCAGTCCTGATGTAAAGCCGTGTATCGTCGGCATAGAGTCAGAGAGTCAGAGTCAGAGAGTCTTTATTGTCATTTGCACCGCATGTGGTACATGTGATGAAAACGAGATTATGTACACGGGTCCCAGTTACATCCAACAACAAATGCAAGAGAAAAACAGTAATAACATCTAGAATTAACTAAGAGAAACATCAACTAGTAATACACTAAGCCCTAATGTAGTAGAAAAACATCATTATAAACAGCAGCACAAACATGAGTCTGTATGAGCAGATGGTCACAGATGAACACAGCAACAAGAAAACAGATCAGCATCAGCATGATGTGATATTTTGCAGTGTTTATTCTTATTATTTATTTATTCATGAGTCTAACAGCCTCAGGGTAGAAGCTGTTCCTCAGTCTAGTGGTTCTACATTTGATGCTCCTCAACCTCCGTCCTGAGGGGAGTGGGGCAAAGAGTGAGTGTGCTGGGTGAGTGAGGTCTTTCATGATGCAGGTGGCTCTTTTCCTGCATCTGGAGGTGTAAATGTCTGTGATGGTGGGGAGACTGACTCCGACAGACCTCTGTGCAGCCTTCACCACTCTCTGTAGAGCTTTCCTCTCTGCAACTGTGCAGCCTCCATGCCACACGTTGATGCTGGAGCACAGGACGCTCTCCACTGCACACCTGTAGAACGAGGTGAGAACTGGGCTGCTCAGACCAGCACGTCTCAGTCGTCTGAGGAAGTAGAGTCTTTGAGCAGTGAAAAGAAATGTTGAACTGATTAATAATTTGACCTAAAGGCAGCATGTAAAGGGAAAACAGCAGGGGCCCCAGAACTGACCCTTGAGTGACACCACAGGAGACACCGACTGTCTGGGAAGTGGCATTGCCAAGACTAACACATTCCAGCCTATTGGAGAGGAAAGATTTGAACCAGTCCAGGACAGTGTCACAGAGACCGACCTCCACATGAAGACGGTGGAGGAGGATACTATGGTCCACAGTGTCGAAAGCTGCAGTGAGGTCAAGGAGGACAAGGATGGAGGGAGAACCAGTGTCAGCAGGCATAAGGACATCATTGGTAACTCTCAGCAATGCAGTCTCAGTACTGTGAGCTGCACAGAAGCAGGACTGAAACTTCTCATACAGGGAGTTGCTGTAGGTGGTCCTGCAGCTGAGCAGCAACAGCTTTTTCCAGCACTTTAGACAGAAATGGGAGGTGGAAAATTGCATTCCAGTTTGAACTAAACAGAGCCTTTGAACTATCAAACATTGAATTCAATAATGCTCACTTAACACAAGGTTATTCATTTGATATAATTGAATTAGCACAAACTAAAAGATAAGAGAGTCTCTTGTGATTTAATTTGTATCTTGATTCAAACTAATGTAATAAAATGGTGTTACTGTTTCACTGAGAGGATTCAATGAAAAGGTGTGTATACAGTTAAGAGAGATGAAGGTGTATCACTACAGTGAATAAGTTCAATCTAATGACTGGATTGCTAAAAGGTATAATCAATAAACTGACCTGGTGCCCTTGCTTTAATAAGAGATTAAATATGTGGGTTGATGAAAAAGGGTCGCCCTTCTATTCACATCTTATATCTGCAACATGTTGGTTCTACAATCAGTATGCACTTTTTTGCATGGTTGATGCCTTTCCAAATAAGCTGCCCATGCTAGAGACACTAATGCAGCTCCATACCATCAGAGAGGCAGGCTTTTGAACTGTGGTATGGTAAATGGTATGGTATGGTGTGCTAACTGGCTTGACCGTCCGTCTCCTTTTTAATATAAAGAACATTCTGAAAAGTTTCCAAAATGTTATTTTCCGACCACAGAAATGTTTCCCACTTTGCTTCAGTCCATTTTAAATGAGCTTTGGTCCATAGTGTGGTAAGCGTAGCTTGGAGGCTCAGGCTGCACAGCTGCAGAAAGAAAAGCTTTGCAGAGAGACGTGAAGGCTGCACAGAAGTCTGTTGGAGTCAGTCTCCTCACCATCACAGACATTTACACCTCCAGATGCAGGAAGAGGGCCACCTACATCATGAAGGACCCCACTCACCCAGCACACACACTTTTTGCCCCACTCTCCGCAGGAAGGAGGTTGAGGAGCATTAAGTGCAGAACTACTAGACTGAGGAACAGCTTCTACCCTGAAGCTGTTAATTCCTAACCAAGATAATTATTGTAATGCAACTTTAATTGGGATTGTCACATTATCTGTGCTGCTGATCTCATGCCTTTCAGCTGCTGTATTCATACCTATCTGCTCACACAGACTCATGTTCAGGCTGCTGTTTATGACAACTCATTATGTTACATTATTATTATTCAGCAAATATCTTAGGTCATTTTACTGTACACTGTTTCTTTTTTATACTATATACTTTTTCTCTGGATGTAACTGGGACCTTGAGCACACAATTTCATTCCACCTCATGTACCACATCTGATGCAAATGACAATAAAGAACCTTGAACCTTGAGAAGATGGCAGCATTTCTGGATGGTGCTCACATTTTGCATATTCTTTAATTGATAGAGACCTGCATTTGTGAATGGGACAGTGAATGGTGTTTATATAGACAGTGATTTGTGGAAGTGTTCCTGACCCCATTCAGTAATGTCCAGAACAGAATCAGAGCTTTATTGAGGAACAACTACAAGGATCTGGGAGACAGCACGGCTACAGGTGGATGCACCAGAAGTGTTGGATGGCTGGCATAGTCACAGACAGGGAAACAGGCACTGATCATTTGACGGAGTGTTACATAAAGATTAGTAATTTCATACACATCATCTGTCATTACCAGTCTGTGCTCAGTCATGAGTTCAGTGCATAAGTGAAATACATCGACATCACAGGGAAAGTAAAAGTAAGGGGCAGATAAAATAAGATTTCATCTTCTTTCTGCTCCCTTCATTTTATCCTACTTGTATTCTTGTATCTGATGAAACTGTCTTGTATTGTTCTTTTAAAATGGAATGAATAAACATCAAATCAAAATCAAATCAAAGTCCTTGAAACGACATTCTTCTATACATATTTCCAGCTTTGTTAGATCAGCAGACTGTAAAAAACTTCGAACCCCATACAGGTTGGGAACACCATGCATTATTGTGGGACGACCATGAGGAGCCCAAGGATTATTTGTAGATCGTATACGATGATGCATGGACAACTTCATCCAGCTCCAACTGTTTGATTAAAAAACGGGAAAATATAAGAAAATAGTTGTTAGAAAAAAGTCATGCTTTTGTATTATTTGTGCATGCGTGGGTTTCCTCCGGGTACTCCGGTTTCCTCCCACAGACAAAAAACATGCATGTTAGGCTGATTGGTGACTCTTGACCCTAGGTGTGAGTGTGAGAGTGGATGGTTGTTTGGTGTGAGTAAGACAGGTCCCTCTTGTAAATGAGTCCCCGTGACTCAACGAGGCTAGCCTGTATAAATAAAGGTTGAATGAATGAATGAACTTGTTTCAAAATGGTGTGCTGAAAGTAAGAAGTAAATGTATAGTACCTGTATTGTTTGTAGGAAGCAAAACTGGATCAGTGATTTGTCCAGAAAGCTGTCAACAAAATAGCCATCGGCTTTAAGATGGTCAAAATGGTCCATCCAAAACGGGGCACATTCACTTCTTAAAACATGCACTTCTCTCCAGCGTCCGGAGACTTAATTTAACATTATGGGTTTCTTCCAAAACTCGCAAAATTTCAAGATTAGTAAAATCCCTTCTGAAGTATTGCTCAGACTCAGATATATTATCAATATCCATTTCTTTCTATCAAGTTCAGCATATCTCAAACTATAGGGCCAACTCAAGTTATCTCAAAATTTTGAGATAGTATCTCAAATTTTTGACTTAGTATCTCAAAATTTTGAGATAGTAATTTTGAGACACTATCTCAAAATTTTGAGATACTATCTCAAAATTTTGAGATACTTCTGTAATTTAATAGACTGGCGGAAATGGGCTTCCATAATGATCCATACGTCTGTTAGGATAGGTTTTCTACATTAAAATAAAAACGAATGCAGCTACACGTCAAAGCCTGCAGTGGCGCCTCTCCACCAGCAGGTGGCGCTGAACCCCTTCAGCCTCATATCACAGCCTCCGCTTTTCCTGCCCGAACGAACAGTTCAGGAAGAAGATATAATGGCGACGCTTGTGGGCTCCGAGTTGACTTGTACTGGAAGAAAACGAAGAAACTCCAACAACAGCATAGTCACAAAGTTCACGTCCAGTAAAATCACTGGCAAGGGTTTCAGTCGAGGAACACAGGTGAGACAAATGGCTCTTTGTTTGACAGGTAGCACGTCCGAAAGTTGAGACGACAGACCAGGGGCTCGCGCTGGAGTCGAGCCCGAACATTAAGACGTTGGATACAGTCGCCCCTGTCAGGTCTTACGAAGTGTGTCCGTATCTGTTTCAAATGATTAACTGCGAACAACGTTTTATCGCTGATAAATTAAATGACAACGTTATTGTTACCGCGAGCGAACTGAATCGGTTCAACTGGATCTTTTGTTGTTAGCTCCTCGTTAGCTTAGCAAGTATACCTTGGTTCAGTGAGGTGTTTTATAGATTTAGGTTAATCTCTTCAAACTTTGTTTTCCACTGTCCTACAGTTGGGTATTAATCTTCCTAAAAAGCCCGCAGTGTAAGTCCAGAAGTGCTTAAAACATCTAACTCTCCGCAGTAACATTTCACTAATGTTAGCAGACGGAGCTAGGGCAGTTGAGCCCAGGTGATGACGTAATGACGCACGAACCACAATCACCGTCGTTTCCAAAAAAATAAAATAATAATAATTGTGTGCGTCAGTGCTGCTGCTTAGGCAGGTTAAAGTTTTTTGGTTTCATCTCAAGCGATTGTTTACAGTGTTATTAACTTTGGGAGTATTTTTCGTTTATCTGGTTTGCAGCAACAACAAAAAAGAAAAACAATGCCACCAGCTTTCATTGTCACAATCTTCAGGTTTATAAAATATTTAGATACAATAAAACTCCAAATCTCTTCTCACTTTCAAAGCTTTGCAAGAGTTACTGTGTTACTTAAAAAATATACAGTAGTTTGTTTTCTGGTGACTGATGCTATAAAAAGACATCTGGTACATACTAAAAAAGGGTCACAAATAAGATAAGAACTTTATTGATCCTGCAGGAAATTGTTGTTATCAATATTGATATATATTTCCACATTTATGACATACTCTCAATAAAACAATGTACAGTATATATATATATATATATTTAGGAAAGCCTGTCATTAAGGTTGAATGAATGAATGAGAAAACAAAATGTGACAATAAGTTTAACAAAGTAGTCTTGCAAAGACTGCACATATTGTTTTGTTGATGTATTTCACATAATCTGTAATAAAATACAGTCACTTTGTCTGGTGCTGCATATCCGTTGCCTCTTAATATTTACTGAACATTTGTAACTTTGAAGCGTGCATTTGGTAAATAGGTCTACATAAAACACCTAATTTCAACAGTTCTGGTCGTTACAAGTTCTGTGCCTGTGTGACAATTGGGACAAAACTTTGACTCAAATATATTTTTATTCTTTATGGAAAGAAAAAATGTCGAGATACCGTATACGATATATATCGCGATTTTTGTAAAAAATTTGAGATATTAATTTTGGTCCATATCGCCCAGCCCGACTACACGCAAAACAAATGAACCAACATTCTTCTTAAATTTGACAATAATTACTAATTATTGTCAAATTTCAAACAATATTATCGTTTATCAAAATAATTTCTGCAACAATCGCCCAGCAAAATTTGTTATCGTGACAGGCCTACCTGTGATCAGAGGGTCAACTCCCCGGACTGACATCAAAATGTTGGTTGAAAAGGTGAAACACCCACATCTGTCTCAGTCTCACCCTCATTTGTCCCACTCTGGGCTCATGAGCAAGGCCTTTAATCAATCAATCACCTTTATTTAACCAGGTAGAGCCCGTTGAGATCGAGATCTCTTTTACAAGGGTGACCTGGTCAAGTGGTCAGCAGCACACATTTGCACTTATCAAAAAGAAAATAAAGAAAACTACAATCACAGTAAACAGATGTTGACAGTTCAAAACCAACAGGATATGACAGATTTCTATATACATTATATACAAAACAAGCAGACAGACCTCGGTTGGGTAAATAAAGTTAAAAAAATCAACAATGACATGTATATTGGATAAGTAATGGTTAGAAACATCTGCAATGGTCAAGTTTCTTGATGACATTTTCTACTACGGTTGACATAAAGGATCCAGGAGAGATGAATGTTGATAGTTTCAGATCTTTCTGTAAGTTGTTCCAGGCTGAGGGGACGGCGAAGCTGAATGCTCTTTTTCCTAGTTCAGTTCTGACAGGAGGAACTGACAGGAGGACTAAATCGTTAGAGCGCAGGGAGTAATGACTGTGTGATGTTTGTATTAAGGAGGTGAGGTATGACGGGACTAGGTTTAGGAGGGTCTTGTAGATGAAGGATATCCAGTGAGTGTATCTGCGAGTGCTGAGGGATGACCAGCCAGATTTGACGTAAAGCTCACAGTGATGAGTGCGATAACTGGAGTCAGTAATAACACACACACACACAGCTGCTCTCCGGGCATCTTGGTTGGCAGCCCACTGCTTCACGTGTGTGTGTGTGCTCATGTGCAATGGGAAAAATGCAGATAATTAAGTTTCCCCATTTTAGATTAATAGAGTATAATTTAAAAAAAAATCAGCTTAAGAGATTTTTAACTACCAACAAAATTAGTGAAAATGTTCATGTTTGTCAGGTTTTAAATCAGGCCACAGCACAGAGACAGCACTTGTAGGAGTTTTTAATTACCGGTACCTTTCTTTAACCGTTGATTCAGGAAGCTCTGCTGTGCTAGTGCTTTTAGACGTTTCTGCTGCCTTTGATGCTGTGGACCTCAGCATCATGTAGTCACAGCTTGAACAGGTGGTTGGTGTCAAAGGCACAGTTTTATCCTGGTTTAGCTCCTGACTGACAGGAACATTTCTGTTCATTTAGAACTAAGAATGTTCTTCATCTGCAGCTCCTCTAATCAGTGGGGTCCCTCAAGGGTCTATTTTAGGTCCAGTGTTTTTTAATATGTATATGTTGCTTTTGGGGGCACATTTTTTAGAAAAATGTAACATTCCTTTTCATAGCTTTGCTCATGATATTCAGTTGTATTTTACCATCTAGTCAGACAGGGTCACTCCACTGGAATCACTCTTAAACTGTCTGAATGATATTAAAATCTTTTTGAAACTACATTTTCTGAATCTAAATGAAATATAAAACTGAAATCTTTAGCTTTGATAAAGGTAATATTGATGACACTCTTGGCTCCTTGGCCTATACAGCTACTCTACTGTCGAGAATCTGGGAATTATTTTTGATAGTATTTTTAAATTAGACAAACAGATAAATGCTGTTATGAAATCCAGCTTCTTCCAACTACCTGTAAGACTCGTTGTTGCCAAGGTGAAGTCTTGTCTCCCTTCCAGAGACCTTGAAAAGGTGATTCACACTTCTATCACCTCTCGTTTGGACTATTATAATTCATTGTATGTTGGTTTAGATAAATCATCCTTTAAATCATTGTTTACAATCTGTCCAGAACGCAGCTGCTTGTCTTTTAACAGCAACTAAATAACTTAAACACATAACCTCTGTCCTGGCTTCTCTCCACTGGCTTCCTGTTCACTTCCAGATTGATTTTAAGATTTTATTGCTTGTTTTTAACGTTTTAAAAGGTCTGGCCCCGTCTTATTTATGTGATCTTCTTAACATCCATGTTCCAGTAAGATCGCTCTGGTCTACCAACCAGTTCCTCGTAGATGTCCCCAGATCCAAACTGAAGTCCAGAGGTGATCAGACTTTTGTGATTGCTGCTCCAAGAGTGTGGAACAGTTTACCTGATCATTTAAAGACTGCTGAGGCTGTTGATACTTTTAAATCTTTGCTCAAGACTCATCTGTTTTCCCTGACATTTGATCTATGCAGAGTCTGAGAACCAGCTAGAGCTGATTTTTATTGGTGTGGTTTGTTGTATACAGTATTATTGTTTACTTCCTTGTGTTTCCTTAGTGACACAAGATGTATTTTCTTCTTTTTTGTTTTCATTTTAATTTGACTCAATTGTACAGCCCTTTGGTCAACTTGTATATGCTATATAAATAAATTGACACTGATACAGTATTTGGTACCTACATAAACCACGTTTTATAGATGTTTGTTCTTTTTGTGTGTTGCAGCTCCCAGGAGGCTTGCTCCAGGAGAGAGATAAACGTGCCAAGTGGCATGGCATCCCTGTTTTGCTTCAGAAGCTCTACGAGAGCAGCCATCCCAACAGTGACCTCTCCCACGCTCACAGTTTTCTCAAGGTTTGTTGAACACACTGAAGTTTTAGTCACGTGGTTGATGGTTGGTTTATTGTAAATCTTATTCTTTGTCAGGTATTATCATCACAGCTCTCCATGGAGGCCATGTCCTTTGTCACAGAAGACCGGAAGACCGCTCAGGAATCCACCTTCCCCAACACATATACCTTTGACCTTTTTGGTGGAGTCGAAGTAAGTCTGATACTTGTGAGGTTTTTTTATTTTTATTATTGTTATTATGAGACTTTAAGTGTCAGGTGTATTGTGACGAGATTCCAGTAAAGACTTTATTTCAAACTTTTTTTTGGTAGCTGCTTGTGGAAATCTTGATGAGACCCACACTAACTATGCAGAAGAAAATACCTAAAAGTGAGTACCGGTAGTACTATAGTTGTAAATGCACTGTTGTCTACTCTCTGGCAAATAAAAGTATACAGGTAGTCCTCGACTTACGACGGCCTCGAGTTATGACATTTCGCGGTTACGATGCACCTCCCATTAAAAAATATATACGTATATATTTTGATTTTTTTTATTTTGAAGCCAATTTACGCAGTTTAGCTGTGGAGGCTACAGCTTGCACTGTACTCTCTAAAAAAGCTAAGTCTGGTCCTCTGGACATTCAAAAAACAAACCAAAACTTGTTGGACCAAGCTGGACAGGTAGCATTTGTGGAAAAGTAGCTGTTTAATGGACGGAGGTTTTACGACGTAAACGAATGCAGAATCCTGAGGAGGAACGGAGGAAATCGGCTTCACCAACATTCCAGAGTAGGGAAATTAACTCTTGTTTCCCTTCATTATGGCTCTGAAATGTATGTGTGTTTTGATAGTGATGTAGGGTACTGTGTTAGGATAGGCTAAGTGCTTGGTAAAATACAGTACTGTACGTATAAGGTGCAGTTTGGACGTACGTTCCAACTTGCGTTGAAATTCGAGTTACAACGTAGCGTAGAAACGGATCTCCATCGTAAGTCGAGGACTACCTGTATTTAGGTTTACTTTATGTAATTGTATGATACTCATGCTTATATCTGTGCTCCTGTTGCAGCAGTGAATGATGACTTGGTCAAAGACTGCCTTAGTGTTCTGTACAATTGTTGTATATGTGTAAGTATTTTTTAATTTTTTATTTAAGTTCTGAATAATGTCAGAAAGTTCCTACAGTGCCTTGTGAAAGTATCCGGCCCCCTTGAACTTTTCAACCTTTTGCCACATTTCAGGCTTCAAACATAAATAAAAACATTTTAAATTTTTTGTGAAGAATCAACAACAAGTGGGACACAATCGTGACGTGGAATGAAATTTATTGGATGTGCCAAACTTTTTTAACAAATAAAAACTGAAAAGTGGGGCATGCAATATTATTCTGCCCCCTTTACTTTCAGTGCAGCAAACTCACTCCAGAAGTTCAGTGAGGATCTATGAATGATCCAATGTTGTCCCAAATGACTGATAATGATAAATTGAATCCACCTGTGTGTAATCAAGTCTCCATATAAATGCACCTGCTCTGTGATAGTCTCAGGGTTCTGTTCAAAGCGCAGAGAGCATCCTGAAGACCAAGGAACACACCAGGCAGGTCCGAGATATTGTTGAGAAGTTTAAAGCCGGATTTGGATACAAAAAGATTTCCCAAGCTTTAAACATCCCAAGAACACTGTTCAAGCAATCATATAGAAATGGAAGGAGTATCAGACCACTGCAAATCTACCAAGACCTGGCCGTCCCTCTAAACTTTCATCTCGAACAAGGAGAAGACTGATCAGAGATGCAGCCAAGAGGCCCATGATCACTCTGGATGAACTGCAGAGACCTACAGCTGAGGTGGGAGAGTCTGTCCATAGGACAACAATCAGTCAAAAGTCAAAGTCAACTTTATTGTCAGATCTGCAATATGTACTGTACAGGACATACACAGGACCGAAATTGCGTTTCTCTCAGTCCCTCGGTGCAACAGTAAACATCTAAACATTGAAACACTGAAACATATAATAATAGACATAAGCATAAAATAGTAAAACTAACACTGTCCTGAGTTTTTTGCATAGTGGTATAAGAGTATGAAAATTTACACCAACTCTAAAACTAAAACATTAAACATTTAATGAACATAATACTGTCCTGAGTTTTTGCATACTAGTATAAAAAAAGAGTATAAAAAGTATAACTAAAATAAACTAAAGGTTTCTAGCATTGACATTTGCAAAGTGGCAAAGCAGCGTATGAGTTAATGTACACAGTATATGTATGAGGTAGTAGTTGATGTTGTTATAGAGGCAAAAAGTGGCATATGCAGTAAGGCACATTGGGCATCCCTAAATAAGACCGTTCAGAGCACACTGTATATGTATCAGCAGTGGTGTAGATATTAGAGTAGTGTAAATGTAAACAGTAGTAATTACATGTAAGCAGTAGTAATAAAAGTAAACAGTATTAATAAATGTAAACAGAGAATGTAAACAGTATTATGATTATAGGCAGTGATGTAATACAAACATTAGTGCAAGTATGAGAAGTAGTGCAAACTGTGTACACTGCACAAATCTGCCCTTTATGGAAGAGTGGCAAGAAGAAAGCCATTTCTCAAAGATGTCCATAAAAAGTGTCATTTAAAGTTTGCCACAAGCCACCTGGCACAAACTAAACATGTGGAAGAAGGTGCTCTGGTCAGATGAAACCAAAATTGAACGGTTTGGCCACAATGCAAAACTATATGTTTGGCATAAAAGCAACACAGCTCATCACCCTGAACACACCATCCCCACTGTCAAACATGGTGGTGGCAGCATCATGGTTTGGGCCTGCTTTTCGTCAGCAGGGACAGGGAAGATGGTCAGAATTGATGGGAAGATGGATGGGGCTAAATACTGTACAAGAAAACCTGTTTGAGTCTGCAAGAGACCTGAGACTGGGACGGAGATTTATCTTCCAACAAGACAATGATCCAAAGCAGAAAGCCAAATCTACAAATGGAATGGTTCACAAATAAACCTATCCAGGTGTTGGAATGGTCAAGTCAAAGTCCAGACCTGAATTCAATCGAGAATCTGTGGAAAGAGCTGAAGACTGCTGTTCACAAACGCTCTCCATCCAACCTCACTGAGCTCGAGCTGTTTTGCAAGAAAGAATTGGCAAGAATTTCAGTCTCTCGATGTGCAAAACTGATAGACATACATACCCCAACCGACTTGCAGATGAAATTGCAGCAAAAGGCGGCGCTACAAAGTATTAACGCAAGGGGGCCAAATAATATTGCACGCCCCACTTTTCAGTTTTTATTTGTTAAAAAAGTTTGACACATCCAATAAATTTCATTTCACAATTGTGTCCCACTTGGTTGAAAAGTTCAAGGGGGCCGGATACTTCCGCAAGGCACTGTACAAACCGGATTCCAAAAAAGTTGGGACACTAAACAAATTGTGAATAAAAACTGAATGCAATGATGTGGAGGTGCCAACATCTAATATTTTATTCAGAATAGAACACAGATCACAGATCAAAAGTTTAAACTGAGAGAATGTATCATTTCAAGGGAAAAATATGTTGTTTAAAAATTTCATGGTGTCAACAAATCCCCAAAAAGTTGGGACAAGTTCATTTTTACCACTGTGTGGCATCTCCCCTTCTTCTTACAACACTCAACAGACGTCTGGGGACAGAGGAGACCAGTTTGTCAAGTTTAGAAATAGGAATGCTCTCCCATTCATGTCTAATACAGGCCTCTAAAGGTTGGTTTATACTTCTTGTCTCACGTCTTTTACCCCCCGTTGAGCGAAATAAAAGTTGCGCAACTTCCGTCTGCACTCCCGCTGTGATCCCCCGGTGACGGCAGTCTTGAACATGGCCCCCAGTCAGAACTCCGAGACACGGACGATGCGGCTCGCAGCGTGTGATTGGTTGAAAGTTTGTGGGCGTTTTTTGTTTGGATGTCCATATACAGGGAACCCCCGACCTACGAACGAGTTCCGGACCTAAGGACCGTTCGCAGCTCGATTCTGCCGTAGCTAGGGGGTGAAAATAGCGTCCCGTTCGTAGGTCCTGGTTTCGTTCGTAGGTCGCGGAAATAACGCTAACGGAGCGCCGCACACATTTATCGGCATGAGACTGAACAAGCAGACATACTGGGCCATAAACATGCACAGAACTTTATTTACAAACACTTATCTAACACATTACACCACACATTCATCCATAAACACACATAGTAACTGTACATCAGTAACTTAAAGGGGACCTCAGATGCATTTTTTAAAATTTTATGTTATTTCTTTGTGCTATCTAGACCCTATTCCTTCAATTTAATGCACAAAATAATTCTTAGATAATCAATTATACCCTTTTTAATTCTGCAATTTTTAACTTTCGTTTTGAACGAACGGTTTCTGATAGAAGTTCTGAAGTCCACGCCCTTCAACGATCTGTTAACGCCCTCTGTAACAGCCAGTATCTGTAATGTGTTGTTGTTTTAAAATTAGCTCTTTTTTTATTACTCATTTGACTTACTGTTAGTGCTAGCTTAAGATAACTTACCGAAACCCGTCTGAGCGCGCCGCAATTTGCTGCTCCTTTTAGCATGAGACCTGCCGAATCCGAAGCTAATGTTAGCTTGTTCCTCTTCCGGTGTTCGCCAGCTCCGCTCGTTGCACGCGGAGATTTTGGGAGTTATCGCTGTTCCAGTCAAGACAACACAAAGTTCACCAAGTGTCTCCCGTAAATTAATCCGTAAGGAGAAGGTCCTCGCTGCTGCGAGGCTGCTGCGAGGCTGCTGCAAGGCTGCAACGAGGCTGTACAGTTGAAGCTCCGCTCCATCCGCCAGAAGCAGTGTCCCGTTGCCGCCGGTCCCTATGCCGGGAGTCCGCTCGTTTAATTTTTGCCGGCTGCGCGTTGGTAGCGATCGCAAATACACTAAAAATTGAACTAAAACATAAAAATAACAATTATACTTTATTTATAAAGCCATTTAAAAAACCACAGCTGCAACAAAGTGCTGTACACATGAAATTAAGAACATATAAACAAAAGATGAGATGAAATCATGAAAAACAACAGTCATGTGTTTAATACAGAAGTGGGTTGAGCCTAACCAGGGGTTGCTAGGTGAGGGGCTGGACTCAGGTTGGGGTGGGTTGTCCTCGCGCCTGTGACGTCACAAGCGCGATTGACTTCCAGTTTATTTCAAAAACGAACCGTTTTTATCACAGATAAATAAATCTACTTAAAGTAAATAAACCACTGGGTGCATTTTTTTGGCACAAGGACTGTTTTTTTATGAAGTAAATACCCAAAGTTGAGTAAAAAAAACATTAAAAAGTGAATTTTGCATCTGTGGTCCCCTTTAACATCAGAACTGCAGCAAATCAGGTAGATTGTGACCTACAAAATTATGTCAACCATGAACCCTTCTCAAAGAGCAGCTTTTAACATCAGAACAGCAGCAAATCAGGAACTCGCATCCATCCATCAATCCATCAGCAGCATCACATCTATCAGAAACATGTTGCAACCATCATGTTTTTGAAACCAGTGCGTAGATGTGTGTCCATGTGCATGAGAAAGAAGTCAATTTCACTGTTATGCCGACGATACACAGCTTTACATCAGGACTGGAGCATCCTCATCTTCCACCTTGTCATCTCCATCTTCACTCACTGCCCTCTCTGCCTGCCTGGAGGCAATTAGGGCATGGATGAATCAGAACTTTCTTCAATTAAACTGCTCCAAGACTGAGGCCATACTGATTGGCACCCCTCACCAGGTACAAACATCTCCTATAACAAGACTTTCCTTTTCTGGACAAGACATCCCCCTCTCCACCTCTGTTACTAATCTTGGAATAAAAATGGACTCCAATCTTACATTTGAAAATCACATTAAGCATCTGTTTAAAACTTGCTTCTTCCATCTTCGAAACATCTCCAGACTTCGCCCATCCCTAACTTTTTCCGATGCTGAGAAGCTCGTCCATGCTTTTGTCTCCTCCAGGCTCGACTACTGCAACTCCCTGTTTATTGGAATCCCTGGCAAAAACCTTCAGAAACTTCAATATATTCAAAACAGTGCAGCAAGGATCTTGTTGAGAGTTCGTAAATTTGAACATATTACGCCCATTCTCCATAACCTTCATTGGCTTCCTGTCGCCTACAGAATTCAGTACAAAACTGCTCTCATTACACATCAATGCTTACACGGAACTTCACCAGATTATCTGAAGGATATTCTCATTCCATACTCATCCACCCGTTCGCTGCGGTCACAGAACAGCAATCTCCTTCACATTCCGAGAACCAAATTAAGGACCATGGGAGACCGGGCTTTCAGTGTGGCTGCCCCCCGCCTGTGGAACTCTCTTCCTGAATGTCTAAGAGCCCCACAGTCTGTGGTTGACTTTAAGAGCGACTTGAAGACCTTTCTTTTCGACCAAGCATACTCTACCTCCTCATGATTCTACTTTTGATCTTAGCTGATATTGTTATTGATTTTAATTGTTTTATTATTTGTTTTATTGTCATTTAATTCTGTTGCTCCTTGTAGCACTTTGAGATTTTCATTAATGAAAAGTGCGTTATAAATTGAATTCATTATTATTATTATTATTATTATGAACTCAGAAAAAGCTAGAAGCAGCAGAAAAATGAAACAAAATTGCCTTACTTTGACTGAAGTGTAGGTAGACAGATGATGTTTTTCTCATGATCAAACCTGCATCTGATGGAACTGCTTAGCCATTGCTCAACAATGAATGTTGGGAGCATTTTAGGCCAGCTGTTAGTTCAGGCAGGTGTCAGTTCAGGTGTGTGGTCCTGATGTGAGCAGGTCTGTGCATCACATGAAGTTTTTTTGGGTTTTGGCAGCAGTCATTTAGGCAGAACGACACAAAGGTGATGGATGGAGGCAACATGCAGGACACCAGAGGCAGGAAGAACAGACGTCCAGGAAGACAGTGTTTCAAGCAGACATCCATTCATGTAGAACGTGCAAGATGTGATCTGTGTAAGAATGAACACAAACATGAAAATGTGCAGTTACAGCTGGAAAATCACCTGCAAAGAAAACATGAAAAACACACAGAGAACAAGTTCTCCGTACGTGTGTGGTGTGGTGTAGGCAGGAGGCTGGAGGACAGGCAGGAGGCTGGAGGACAGGCAGGAGGCTGGAGGAGGTGCAGGTGTACGTAGCACCAGAGGCTCATCCATGAGGTGGAGCAGCAAGTGGAGCTGTTGAAACACAAACACACACAGACGTCAACGCCTGCAGATAACAACAACACAAACAACAACACAGACAACAACAACTTCTCCTTACCTGTGTGGTGCATGTGTGGAGGACCGGCAGGAGGCTGGAGGACCGGCAGGAGGCTGGAGGACCGGCAGGAGGCTGGAGGACCGGCAGGAGGCTGGAGGACAGGCTGGAGGAGGTGCAGGAGGCTGGAGGCAGAGCAGCAGGTGTACGTAGCACCAGAGGCTCATCCATGAGGTGGAGCAGCAAGTGGAGTTGTTGAAACACAAACACACACAGACGTCAACGCCTGCAGATAACAACAACACAGACAACAACAACTTCTCCTTACCTGTGTGGTGCATGTGTGGAGCTGGAGGACAGGGAGGAGGCTGGAGGAGGTGCTGGAGGCAGAGCAGCAGGAGCACGGTACGTGGTACCTGACGTTGTTCCATGAGGCGGAGCAGCAAGTGGAGCTGTTGAAACACACACACAGACGTCAACGCCTGCAGATAACAACAACACAGACAACACCAACTTCTCCTTACCTGTGTGCTGCATGTGTGGAGCTGGAGGACAGGGAGGAGGTGCAGGAGGCTGGAGGCAGAGCAGCAGGAGCATGGTACATGGTACCTGACGCTGTTCCATGAGGCGGAGCAGCAAGTGGAGCTGTTGAAACACAAACACACACACAGACGTCAACACCTGCAGATAACAACAACACAGACAACAACAACTTCTCCTTACCTGTGTGGTGTGGTGTGTAGCAGATGTGTGGATGGACTAGGGGGACGTGCCGCTTTGGAGGCTGTCGAGAGAGAGGTGATGATTACAGTAGGTGTACTGTAGATGTAAGATAAAACAAACAAAAAAAAATTACAAAAAATTAACATGTCTTTGCTGTACCTTTCTGACGTTGCTCTGTTGGAATGTGAGGGTGGGCAGGTCAGTGATGGGATGGTGGAGCTGGTGGAGAGGAGGGGGAGGAGGAGGAATAGCAGGCTGTGAACATAAACAGAGACAAATTGATTACAGTAACAGATTAAATTAATGTGTGTAACATGACACAACTCCGAAAAATAAAAATAACATTTCATTACAGTACGTACTGTACCTGGAGGGAGGGAGCAGGGGGGGGGGGTTGTTGGGCGTCTTTCACTGGGGAGAGGGTGGGCTGTCCATGGCCTCCTCCTGGCTTTCTGCAGGAGGACTGGATGGCCTTTCAGCTGGTGCACCAGCAGATCCTGGAGGCGGTGCTGTGACCTTTGTCACAAAATTGAGCATGCTGCTCTGCACCTGTTGTTGTTTTTTGTCATCCAGGATCTGCTGGTAACACGCAACTTCATTTAAGAAACCCCGACGGACCCTGGAGGACCTCTCCCTATCGGGGTCCTGCTTCTCCATCCTCGCCAGGAAGCTGTGGAGTTCTTTAAAGCCCAGCACCATCTCCTGCCTGGTGATGGTCGGAGGGATGGCCTCCTCCTCCACATCCTCTTCCTCACCTGGGACGTGCCTGTCCAGGTGAATCAGGTCGTCTGGGGACAGCTCCTCTCCTGATGCACCCAGCAGGTGTTGGATATTGTCCTGGTCCATGTCGAGCTCCAGTGACCTGCCCATCCTCACAACATCCTCGATAACACGGTCCACCTCCTGGGAATCGTGTACCCCCTGAACAAGCTCTGAACAGAGCTTCTTCCAGACTCCGCACATGTTGTTTGGAGTCACACGATCCCAGGAGTGGCCAATGTTCTTTACAACATGGAGGATGTTGTAGCTACGCCAGTAGTCTTTCAGTGTGAGGGTCTGAGAGTTCTCGGTTGCCTCCAAAGCGGCACGGATGACTCTCTGCAGGTAGTACGCCTTAAACGTACTAATAACCCCCTGGTCCATTGGCTGTATCAAAGACGTGGTGTTGGGAGGCAGGTACACCACCTTCACATGGATGTCCAAGTCGGTGAGACCAGGGGGGTGTCCTGGAGCGTTGTCCAAAACCTTCAGGATTTTGAAGGCAATCTTTTTGGTGTGGCAAAAACTGCGGACCTCTGGTACAAAGTTGTAGGTGAACCATTTTGAAAAAACTTCCAGCGTCACCGCAGCAGCATATGAGTTAATGTACACAGTACAGTATATGTAGGAGGTAGTTGATGTTGGTATAGAGGCAAAGTGGCATATGCAGTAAGGCACATAAGGCACATTTGGCATCCTTAGATAAGGCTAGTCAGAGAATACTGTATATGTATCAGCAGTAGTGTAGATATAAAAGTAGTGTAAATGTAAACAGTAGTAATAAATGTAAAACAGTAGTAATAAATGTAAACCGTATTAATAAATGTAAACAGTGAATGTAAACAGTAGTATGACTATAGGCAGTATGTAATACAAACTGAATGAGCACATGACCGAGAGTTTAGTGAATAACCCGTTTGATGACACAGGGTCCAGTGTTAAAAACTTTGTGTTGAGTGGTAATGTGTGAGAAAGTTTTTTGTGTTAAGGCAGTTCAAATGGGAGGGGAGGCAGAGCAGGCAGAGTGTTTAGCATTCTGACTGCCTGATGGACAGAGCTGTCTCTCAGTCTGCTGGTTCGAGCCTGGAGACTCCTCAGTCTCCTCCCTGATGGCAGCAGTCTAAAGCGGCTGTGTAGTGGGTGTGTGGGATCACCTGCCATGCAGTGGGCTTTCCGAGTGAGGCGTTTGCTGTGTAAGTCCTGCAGTGAGGGCAAGGAGGTGCCGACGATCTTCTCAGCTGCTCTCACGATGCGCTGGAGGCTCTTGCGGCATGATGCAGTACATGCACCAAACCACACCGTGATGCAGCTGGTCAGGACACTTTCTATGGCACCCCTGTAGAAGGTGCACATGATGGGGGTTGAAGCTCCAGCCCTTTTCAGCTTGCGGAGAAAGTAGAGGCGCTGGTGAGCCTTCTTGGCCAGTGATGCAGTGTTCCTGCTCCAGGACAGGTCCTTTGAGACGTGCACTCCCAGGAACTTGGTGCTGTCCACTCTCTCCACTGCAGTGCTGTTGATGGTCAGAGGGGCATGTTGTTCATCCCTCTTCCTGAAGTCCACGACAATCTCCTTTGTCTTCTCCACGTTGAGAGTGAGATTGTTGTGTCCGCACCAAAAGCACGCACTTGTTGCAAAATGCGCTCTTTGTCCGCCACTATCGTCCCCACAGTCGACCTCGGTAACCCTAGCCTCTCTTCAATTTTTGACGGTGTCATGCCCTCATTTGACATTTTAATTATTTTTGCCTTTGTCTCCAGCATTATGGTTCTACAAGGTTTTTTCCCCTCTGCCGCGTCCGCGGACTTTCCTGGTCTCTTCGGAGCCATTCTTGAACAATTAGCGTACGAGCTAACGTGCTAATTCCTAAGGAGCAAAAATTAAAATTAATGCTAACGTTCACAAATGAATGCTAACGTGCAAACGTTTGCTTTCGTCTAAAAATTATTAGTTTGTAATTTAGGTACAGTACCTGTCCGTTCGATGACCCGTTGAAAATTAGCGTAGGGTAGCGTACAGGGTACGTGCTAACATGCTAATTCCTAAGGAGCAAAAATGAAAATTAATGCTGTTAACGTTGACAAATGAATGCTAACGTGCTAACGTTTGCTTTCGTCTAAAAATGCTAAATTTAAATTTATTACCTGTTCGTTCGTTGTGTTGTTTGTTCGTTGTTCGTATGTTCACTCTCGCCGTAACTATCCACCAGGATGGACAAAATGGCTGCAGCCCTTTAAATAGTACCGCTTTACCTGTACGGATCCCTCCGCCGCCAGGTGCACTGCGGCTGTGTGTACATCCGCCGGAAGCCCAGCCCCCCCCCTCTCTTTGGCGGTACTTTTCCACTGTCATGCGCAGTGTCATGCCCATGCCCAACAAACAACAGCCAAGGGGCAATCCCCTTCCCCACCTGGCCGCTTGCCGTACTGACGCAGTTACGCCGTAGCTCGATTATATACTTGTAATGGGGCTCGTTCGTAGGTCGTGCATCAGTATGCCGTAGCTCGATTATATATTTTAACTTGGTTCGTTCGTAGGTCACAAACTTTTTGCCGTACGTTGATGGCATTCTTTAAAATGGCTCGTTCGTAGGTCAGGGTCGCCGTAGGTCGATGGAGTCGTAGGTCGGGGGTTGGGTGTATGGTGTATGACACCGCTACACGCTACTCTTTTAGAAGCCGGTTTTTGTTTTTGCTTTGACAGACATGGATAGTTTTGAAGAGAAACTCGCCGAGGCGGTCCGGAGCGGGGATCCTGGCGGGACCAATCCAGTTCCTCTGTTATACCTGTCTTTGCAGTGGCTGGACACATACATTAAACACCAGGGGACGACTACAAACATTACAACAGCCAACATAAGAAAAAATGGACCTTAAAATAGCAACACACCTCGTTGGCTCACTGGAAACGCGTAGGGTTAACGCTCCAAAGCTTTTCTCGACTCGGGTTCGAATCTCACCTGGTAGAACTTATTTTACGTTTGTCTTTTATTGGATAAAAAAAAAGGAGTTAATATGCCTTTGGTTAACACAAACTCCTTTTTTTTAATCCAATAAAAGACAAACGTAAAATAAGTTCTACCAGGTGAGATTCGAACCCGCGTCAAGAAAAGCTTTGGAGCGGAAACCCTACGCGTTTCCAGTGAGCCACCGAGGCGTGTTGCTATTTTAAGGTCCACATTTCCTTTAAACAATCCGCCCCTCATAAAATCCTGGCTACGCCCATGATAACGGACTCACAAATCGAGGTAACGGAGCCTATCATTATATTAAATCCGTTTGTCCTGATAAAACATGCAGTGGGAGTGTGCGTGACGTGTGGGAGGGAAGAGGGAGGGATTATCCCCACGTCTTTTAGAAGTATAAACACTCAATGCGGTCGGTGACACACACGCAATTACGTCATCGCTGGGTTCACTCAACGGGGGGTAAAAGACGTGCGACAAGAAGTATAAACCAGGCTTAACTGTTCAATCGTCTTGGGCCTTTGTCGCACCTTCCTCTTTATGATGTGCCAAATGTTCTCTATAGGTGAAAGATCTGGACTGCAGGCTGGACATTTCAGTACCCGGATCCTTCTCCTACGTAGCCATGATGTTGTGATTGCTGCAGAATGTGGTCTGGCATTATCTTGTTGAAAAATGCAGGGTCTTCCCTGAAAGAGATGACGTCTAGATGGGAGCATATGTTGTTCTAGAACCTGAACATAGTTCTCTGCATTAATGGTGCCTTTCCAGACATGCAAGCTGCCCATGCCACAAGTGCTCATGCAACCCCATACCATCAGTGATGCAGGCTTCTGAACGGAGCGTTGATAACAACTTGGGCTATCCTTGTCTTCTCTGGTCCGGATGACATGGCGTCCCAGTGTTCCATAAAGAACTTCAAATCGTGACTCATCTGACCACCACTAGTGCTGGATAATAATTTGATATAGATATATCTCGCAATATACTTTTAGTCAATAACGATGATATGAGTTTTAAACATATTTTCGATATTTCGATAGGATTACAGCGTTTCACTGACGCTTTTCTTTTTCTGTTCACTGTTCTGTTCGGTTGCTTCAGCTTCAACCCGGACAGAAAAAGCTGCAACACAAACACGTAAGTGCGTGGTGACGTAGATGTTATGCAGAGCTCGATTCCAGCAGGCGGTAGCGGGCTAAGCTAAGCTCCAACGCGCGTTAAGTTTTCTCTTCAAAATGAGTGCCCATGACCGTCAGAATGTGACTGGACAAAGTTTCACAAGCGAAGAGAAAGAGATGACATCACTGATAAGAGAGGAAAGACTAATTCGCCGGTGTGGAAGTGGTTCGGCTCTGTTAAACTGCAGGTTTCTTCTGCTGCAGCGAGGTCCCTTTATGCTGCAAAACGTGACAGATGTTCCCACCGCTAGTTAGAACGACTCTCTAACTTGTTTATTCTGAAGAGTTTCCACTTGATAGAATATGATGAGAGTCAGAAGATGAAGCACAATAAAGTTTGAGCCAACGTGTCCCTGAAACTACGACGTACTGAAACAACAGCCCCAGCGTTGCATGTTTTTTATTAATTCATTCAAAATAAAACAAATTCATCAGAAAGAAGAAAAAAAACATTGAATGAAAAGGTGCAGAAAGAAGAAAATAGTCTTATAATATCTGCCCCTTATTTAAAAAATACAAAATAATTACAACAACAACCTTAATAAAAATAATAATAATAATGAATTCAACAAAGCTGGGCAGCGCTAATTAAAATATTAGTTCCACAATTTCTAAAACGCTTATTAATTTTTTTAGGTCCACAATTTCATAAGCACAACTGCCTTCAGAAAATTAGGGGAAGCTAATTTGAAACCGCTATTTACATTCAACATTGGGAAGCCAGCAACAAGTAATGCAAAATTTGCACTACACTGCCGACTAGTGGTGTATGACTACACCTTGTATTACCTCTTGACACCGAATCGACTGGGATGTCATCTCCTTACATACACTTTTCGGTCAAGGTGCAAAAATGTAAAATTTTTAATGTGTTGTTGACTTCAGGATTGCTGTGTTTCTTTGTCTTTTTTTGTTTTGTTTAGATTTTTTATTAAAAATGCATCGATAAAGAAGTTATTTTAATTGTTTTCTGAAAACTGGAGCGTTGCAATGCATTATGGGAGCGGCACTACAGCAGAGCATGGAGGAATAAAACTTTTGCTGCTGTTGCTCCATTTGACCACTAGATGTCTGTCTTTATCAGCATAAGATAAGAGCTTTAAATAATTTATCTTCATTCATTCAACCAACCTCTTATTTTTTTATTTAATTTTGAACTCATTGGTTTGGAAGCCACAAAATGAAAAAGCTGTGAATTTGTGCTTGTTAATTTCTGTGCACATGTCATGTGCATGCATGAAAACCTTGATTTTCTTTGGAAAGAAATAAAGAAGAAATAAAAAAACATTTCCAGACACTATTTTACTGTATTACTGAAAAAACACATCTACTCAAAAATTGTGGTGGCCATGAGTAAATAAACACAATGTGATTAAACAAATATATAAAAATATAAAAAGTATATACACAACAAAATGCCTATAAAACATAAGCTGGTGAAAATTCTCAGTCGTCCAGGACATGATAAAATCAAAAAAGGCGTTCAATACAAGATCAACTGGACTTTATTTGTTGCAGAAAACGTTCAGAATGGCAGCTGTGAGACTGAAGTTTTATGCGTTTTATTAGTATAAAACTTCTTCTCAGTCTCACAGCTGCCATTCTGGATTGAAAAAGCCTTTTGGATAAAGGGTGAAACGTTTTCTGCAACAAATAAAGTCCAGTTGATCTTGTATTGAACGCCTTTTTTGATTATAAAACATGAGAAATAGAAAAAAAATGTTTTTAGTCACTTAGTGTAACAGTTTTATTCCCTGCCCTTCCTCAACTTCAGGCTACTCTGACTGTTCTTCTGTGCTCATCTCCTCCATGTGATGCTGGTTGCCTCTCATAAAAATCAACACTTCAAAATTGGTGTCAGACAAGCTGGCTCTCTTGGCCCTCAAAATGTCCTTTCCCATCGAGAACAGGCGTTCAACTGCTGCACTGGAGGGGATGGGTGTGTTATATTTGGTGAACAGATCGATGAGTACCTGCTCACCCAAAAAGGCAGCATCGGTCAACACCACGTTTAAATCTCAAATACACGGGTGTGTCGCCACGGCATTTATACATGATGAAAGTAACCCAAATACATAAAACTAACGACTCGCCGTCGAATGGTCGACACAAAACGCACAATAAAATCCTTCGGCCACGTTAATTTGGCTTGAAACAGCTGGGTTTTCTAAGGATTTCCATTAGTAACCCACAACCAACCGGCAGACACAGTTAGCGTCTATAGGTACTCAACAGATTTAATGAAAAGTAATAAAAATACATGAAAATAACGACTCACCGTCGCGTGGTATACACAGAACACAAAATAGAATCCTCCGGCCGCGTTAATTTGGCTTGAAACAGCTGGGTTTTCTAAGGATTTGTCCAAGTACCCAGCACAAACAGCTAGCCACGGAATTAGCCTCTGAGTTCACCTCTAACCCGGAAGCTGTCGAGATGGAATAGTCCATTTTTAGTAGGGGGATAATGAAATCAACCGTTTTTTAAATTGCTTATTTAATGATTGTTTTCATCGTAACTATAATTATTTTTATGTTAAATGTAGATTAACAAGCAGGATCAATGTTAGGAATTAGGTGACTGGCCGGGGCGCGGCGGGGCCGGGGCCTCATGCTGATGGGATCCCCAGGCATTTACCTACATGGTAGATCCCCCCCTCTGCTCCCTCCCCCCTCCAACCCTTCCTCCTCTCTGCTCTTACGGTGGGGAAAAAGGTAAAACAAGCAGCATTATGAGCTTGTAAATAAGTTTATTGGTTTTTACTGATAGATAATTACAGGTAGTCCCCGATTTACGAGCGCTCTGATCTGCGAGGTTCCAGACTTACGAGCTGCACATTTTTGGAAAAAACGAAAAAAATACTGAGTTTTCATGTGTTTTTTCACTTCAGTTAGCAAGTTAAGCATATAAACACACGTTTCCGATCATTTTTATGCACTCAAAAGTAGTTTTTAGATGAAAATAGAGTGTTTTTAGGTGCGCTAGCGAAAACCGTTCCAATTTACGAGCGGATTTCCGGATTTACGAGCGAAATGGCGGCCGTTCCAAATTACGAGATTTCCGGTTTACGAGCGCCTCGTTGTGACGGATCTCGCTCGTAAATCGGGGACTACCTGTAGTTATTAGCGGTACTGCATTTTAAATAAAAATAGCAGAAATCCGCTTATGAATTATAAAAGTTAGTCAATTCACAAAAACGCTGACAAAAAGTTTAGGTCCACTGTAAGCGGAATAGCGATTTAGCGCTCCCTAGCGTTCATTCGCCCACCTTTGGAATTCAATTTATAACGCACTTTTCATTAATGAAAATCTCAAAGTGCTAACAACAATGTCCAAACTGAAAAAAAAAAAACTTCAGGTATCCTTCACCTGCACTATACCTTCCCAACAACTTTAATCATCTTTTAAAAACATAAATACTTTTGTAAATATTTATGGTGATATCAAGTCAACTCCACAATCCTGTTTCCTGAATTACAACACAGCTCCTTCAGACTAGTTCTAAATGAAGGTTTTACAAACATTTACATTCCCTTCAGGCTATAATGACTTTTTTTACAAATTTTAATTGAATATTTGGGGGTAATATTTTTATGAGCTTTATACATGACTTGTAAAATACTATGTTCAACCAAATCATAAAATTTTAATTTCAATTGATGAAATAATATATTTGTTGGGTGACCATAGCACTTCCTAATAATAATTCTTGTAGCTCTTTTTTGTAAAATTAAAAAAGGGTTTGTAATAGTTTTGCATGCTTTTCCCTAAACTTCAGTACAATAGATTAAATATGGAACAATCATTACATTATACAATATATTCAAAACTTTGTCATTCAAAAACCATTTTACTTTATACAGTAATGTAATTGATTTAGTTATTTTTATTCTTAAGTAATTTACATTAGATTTCCATGTCGGTTTCTCATCAATAACGACACCCAAAAAATTTATTTCATTAACTCTGTGAATTTCAATGCTGTACATTTTAAAGTTGTTTAAAGTTAAAACTATTACAGTAATATTGACACAGTTGAGAATTTTATGGCAAGAAAGTTCATGCTCAATAATCCAGGTACCAAATCCAATAATTCTCAGTCAGGTCATCTGGACAGTTTCTTTTTTATAGAAACTGGATGGATGGAGGATGAAACGTGTCTATAAAAAAGAAACCGTCCAGATGACCCGACTGAGAATTATTGGGTTGAGAATTTTATGTTTATTTGACGGTGATTTAATTTTTTTTGGAGGCTAAATACAAATAAAAGGTGAACATTAATTTATTTGTATAGTTTATAGTTTTTTTTTAGGCTTTTATATTGTTTATATCGATATCAAATTATATCGCTAATTCGCGCTATAGAACGACATTAAGAAATATATTGTGATAAAAAATTTGGCCATATAGTCCAGCCCTACTGACCACAGAACAGTCTTCCATTTTGCCACACTCCATTTTAAATGACCCCTGGTCCAGTGCAAACGTCTGAGCTTGTGGAGCTTGCTTAGAAATGGCTTCCTCTTTGCACTGTAGAGTTTCAGCTGCAACGGCAGATGGCACAGTGGATTGTGTTCACTGACAATGCTTTCTGGAAGTATTCCTGAGCCCATTCTGTTATTTCCTTGACAGTGGCATTCCTGTTTGAGGTGCAGTGACGTTTAAGGGCCCGGAGATCACGAGCATCCAGTAGAGTTTTACGGCCTTGACCCTTACGCACAGCGATTGTTCCAGATTCTCTGAATCTTTTGATGATGTTATGCACGGTTGATGATGATAACTTAAAAGTCTTTGCTATTTTACGCTGGGTAACACCATTCTGGTATTGCTGCACTATCTTTCTGCGCAACAATGGTGGAATTGGTGATCCTCTTACCATCTTGGCTTCTGAGAGACACTGACACTCTGAGAAGCTCTTTTTATACCCAATCATGTTGTCAATTGACCTAATTAGTGTTAATTGGTCTTCCAGCTGTTCGTTATATGCTCAATTTCCTTTTTCCAGCCACTTATTGCTACTTGTCCCAACTTTTTTGGGATTTGTTGACACTGTGAAATTTTGAATCAACATATTTTTCCTTTAAAATGTTACATTTACTCAGATTAAACTTTTGATCTGTCATCTATGTTCTATTACGAATAAAATATTGACATTTGCCATCTCCACATCATTGCATTCAGTTTTTATTCACAATTTGTTTAGTGTCCCAACTTTTTTGGAATCCGGTTTGTATATTTTAGACCAGCTGAAGGTGTGTAATATTTTAAATTTCGCAGGTTTTAATGCAAACAGGAATGCATAAAGTTTCTTGTTTCATTTCTCAGACCGACGGGGTGACGAAGAGCCTGGCAGTGAGGGATGATTTTGTTTTGTTTCTCTTCACCCTGATGACAAACAAGAAGACCTTCCTGCAGACTGCAACTCTTATTGAAGACATTCTAGGCGTGAAAAAGGTCAGTGTTGTACTTTAGAGTCTGCAGAATAAATGTGGAAAGTTGCTCTTGAAGTAGTTTCTTAGAGCGATGTTTGCCAAGTTTTATAACTGTTTAATAATTATTGATCTCCTTCACTCTTTTTGTAATATAATAGTCCCTCATTTATTGCGAGTTACATCCCCCCACCCACCCCCACTCCCGCAATAAGTGAAAACAGTGAAGTAGGGACGTAATACTTATTTTAGTATTGAGGCTTTAGAAATCCTTCCCACACTCTTGCAATGCTCTACACTCTTAAACCAACATCATTTTAATGTGTACCGGTATTTGTACTGTACAGCAGCTGTCACCAACCTTTATTATGTCGCAGACCGGTTTCATATCAAACAATATTTTCACAGACCCAAGGGGAGCGGCATGGTCTGGTGGTCCTCCCCAACAGAATTTTGAATAAAGTAGATGCTATTTCCTGCATTGTGGTGTATTTTACAAACATTTAAAACATGTTTTGCTTCAAATACTCTTGACTGCACGACAAACCGCTTCATGAGCTGAGATCATCGTCTGTTTTATCAGTTTGGTGAAGCTCAGATAACTCCTGCAGTGATTCACACATCAGATTGTTCACAGAAGCACAGGAACTTATGCCTAGTGCAAAATTATATTTTTGTGTTTTATAATAAAACTACCCATGACTTTGAACTTTTAGGGGAAGAGATTTTTTTGAGCAGTAGCAAAAATGTGAAGCAACAGCACTGATGTGATATTAGGAAGCTTGTTAAAATTATAGTTTTATTTAGTTATAGTTTTACAGTCAATCTTTGTCAGGCAGGTTGAAAAATATGCAGTGTAATCCTTCAAAATGCAGATATGCTGCGCACCTCTACTTGTCTGCTCCAGACCACGTAGCTGAATTGCTTTGTTCTTCACCAGCAATGCAGAACTGATCTGTGCATGCACCTAGCAGAAACTGAAACTAAACACTTGTGTATGTTGACCTGTGTCAAGAGTGAGTCAACCTGTGTCAAGAGTGAGTCATAGACTGACGTGGTAGAGAGAATCTGGTGATTTTTCAAAATAAAACCTTTTTTCCCCTTCTTTGCGGCCTGGTACCCATCGGCCCACGGGCCAGTACCGGTCCACCGCCTGGGGGTTGAGGACCACTGCTGTACAGTACTGCAACATTTTACCAGCTCTGCAGAATGATAGTGGCTCGGTTCTGGTCCGACTTGGTTCCGTTTTGGCAGACCTACCCTGCCAGTTCTGGTTGGTTCTCTTGCTCGGGGTAGTAGTGGTGGGCACCAAAGGGCGCACCAGACCTACAGGCAGTGTGTCCCTGCTCGAGGGTCTTCATGGGCCAGCTAGCAGCTCTCAGGTTCACTTATGAGTCTGGGGATCTGCTTCTGCTCCCGTTTTGGTCTGGTTCTGTGCAGCCCTTGAGCGCCAAAACTCATTTTGGGGGTGACGGACCTTCGGTCAGCGCAGGACTGGATGTGGTCCGATTGCCTGTCGCTGTAAACAATAAATCAATTAATCGCATGATGAATGAAAATTATCAACATCATTTTCATTTTTCTGCTTTATCGTTTCTTCGTGTCTCTCTTTCTACTGAAGACACTGGAAGACAAAAAGCTCAACTCCGGTGCTCTTCACTGACCCCTCCCTTTCTCTTTTCTCTTTAAAATCTGTTTTAACCGTCCAAAATCATGTTTTAGGATTGTTAAAAACAGCTAAGCTGAAAAGCTAAGCCACGAGCTAAGCTAACAGGCTAAGGACAAAAACCTGTCTTGTCAAAGCTCCAAAATTCACAGTTGAAACCCGTGCCTTCGTCTAAAAAGTTGTTTTTCTCTGCAAAAAGAAGCTGAGAACTTGTTTACTGATTTTTTAAAATATTTTTTATTAAAACTTTGTGTGAAAAATACTATGTTAAAGAGCTCAAACCACAATGACCGTCCACCATTTTGAGAACTGAAAGAGAGACAGCCTGTGTCACGTCAAGGGGCCTCCCTCCTATTTTTCTTAAAGAGACACGCTGCTCGCTCCCTCGCTATCCATCCTTCGGTTCAAACAGTCTCATACTGACTTGTAAAAAAGTACTACACTCAAAAATTAACCAATATTTCTTGTTAAATTTGACATTACTAATCATTGTCAAATTTCGAACAATATTATCGTTTATCACAATAATTTCTGAGACAATTGCCAAGCAAAATTAGTTATTGTGACTGGCCTACAATTGAGTCAAAGTCTGGGTGAAAAAAGTACCAGTGGGCTCCGGAAACGGTGCCGGACCTACGGTGGTGCCTCCCAACTCGGAGGTCCTCGTGGGCCGGCTAGCGGCTCTTGATTCACCGATGGGTCTGGAGGTCTGGTTCTGGTCCGGTTCTCGTGGGCTCCATGCAGCTCTCTGCATCCGCTGGGCGCTGAAGTCACTGTATGAATAAGGACTGAACTGTTTTGGATCGGATCAAAACTTTCCCTCTAGTATTTCAGCAAAGAAAGCATGGCTTCTGGGTGGGGCACTGTTGTCTTCTGTGAAATGTAGTCCTTATGAGCGGGGATACAGCGAAGACTTGTTCAGAGAAAACTACAAAATGGTGGTGCCTGTCTGAAGTATTTTTATTTTGCCGTTAACTTTTTACTGTACAGTACTGTCCCCATCATATGAGTAATATTAAAGTTGACAATCATGTGTCCTGTACAATTTTTTTTCTTGTGTACAATCTTACTTTGAAAAACTGCAAAAGAGAGAGTCTGTGCCGGTCAAACTGTGAAGTAGTGAGGGACCACTGTGTAGAATAAGAAACATATTATAGGAGGGAAAACACTGTTTTTCAGCTTCAACAGCTTTATAATGTTGTGCATGTATAATCTGTTCTTGTGTACAGACAAATTAAAAACGTTTCTCTGAGTTAAGAGTGCTGTTTAGTTCAGCATCAGTGTGATTTGTTTTTTATTTATTTTATTTTGAAACATTAAAACTATTTTAGTTATTAATTAAAATATGATGGTCAGTGTTATGTCTGCATTTGATGACCACATCTGTTTTGCCTTGAAGGAGATGATCCAGCTAGACGGGATCCCCAACTTGTCCGGCCTGGTCCAAAGCTTTGACCAGCAACAGCTGGCCAACTTCTGTCGCATCCTGTCTGTCACCATTTCAGAACCTGACATCGGAAATGATGACAAACACACTTTATTGGCCAAAAATGTTCAGCAGAAGTGCAATAGCAGTCCTTCACGGGCTGAGGTCAACCAGGGTGGGTATATTTCCTGCACAAAAACCAAGTTCAAGTGTGTTGCACCACTTCAAAGTATACGGTACATGTTTTAATAATTTAAATTAAACTCTTCTTACAGTCACTCTTCTGAACATCCCTGGCTTCATCGAGCGGCTGTGTAAACTCGCCACCAGAAAGGTTTCTGAAGCCACAGGAGCAAATTTCATGCAGGAGCTGGAGGACTGGTACACGTGGCTGGACAACGCTCTGGTTCTTGATGCTCTCATGCAGATGGCCACCGAGGAGGGTGAGCAAAGCAACACGGGCAAGATCATTGTGTAGGCTGGTGAAGATTCTCAGTCGTCCAGGACATGATAAAATCAGAACAAGCGCTCAATACAAAAACAACTGGACTTTATTTGTTGCAGAAAACGTTTCACCCTTTATCCAAAGGGCTTTTTCAATTCAACAATTTATTTTTAATTGTTGAAATTTTCAATTTCAACAATTGAAAAAGCCCTTTGGATAAAGGGTGAAACGTTTTCTGCAACAAATAAAGTCTAGTTGTTTTTGTATTGAGCGGTTGTTCTGATCATTGTGTAGTTAACTTGTTTGCTTGAATCTTGTTAATTTTATGTGTGGTATTCATTTGTTTGTTGTATCTTTAGAGTCATCAGATGAGAGCTCTCTGGCCACCAGCCCCCTGAGATACAGACTGCCTCAGTCCATGAAGATTGTCCATGAGATCATGTATAAAGTGGAAGTGCTCTACGTGCTCTGTGTTCTTCTAATGGGCCGACAGAGGAATCAGGTTCATTTCCCTTTAAGGTTAGAGTGGAGTTGAGGCTCAACTTAGATTCTCACACGTCTTTTGCCTTTTTGTTTTAGGTCCACAAGATGCTAGCTGAGTTCCGCCTCATCCCTGGTCTCAATAATCTGTTTGACAAGCTCATCTGGAGGAAGTACACAGCCTCAAATCATGTGGTGCACGGCCAGAATGAAAACTGTGACTGTAGTCCTGTAAGAACTATTTCATCAAGTATTTTCAAGACATAAACTCTGTCTGCGTTAAACTTATTGCATTTTCAAATAATCTGATTCTTTTACTTATGCAGGAAATATCCTTTAAAATCCAGTTTTTGCGACTACTTCAGAGCTTCAGTGATCACCATGAGTGAGTGCCCTTTAGTTCACTTCCAGCATAACTTTTGATTCTTAGGTCTTATGAACACGTCTTGTCTTCCAGGAACAAGTATCTGCTCCTTAATAATCAGGAGCTGAATGAGCTGAGTGCCATATCCATGAAGGCCAACATCCCCGAGGTGGAAGCTCTGGTCAACACCGACAGAAGCTTAGTTTGTGACGGTAAGAAGGGTCTCCTCACGCGCCTCCTCACTGTGATGAAGAGGGAGCCTCCTGACTCGTCGTTCAGGTTGGTATCAAAGACAGCGTGGGTATAATTTAATACAAACTTTTCTTATAAGAGACAAAACATGTTCTTTTGCCTTGACCTTGTTCACTGATTCAGTGTTTTAATATTTATAAATCCAGGTTCTGGCAGGCAAGGGCAGTGGAAAGTTTTCTGAGAGGAGCCACATCTTACGCAGATCAAATGTTTCTTCTAAAGAGAGGCCTATTAGAGGTAAAACAGCAGTAGTTGTCCTCTTTAAAGACTAAATTAAATGTTTCTTTACATCTTCACTTAGTGAGCGTCTTCTCGTTGTCTGCTTCCACCCTTCAACAGCACATCCTGTTCTGCATCATAGACAGCGGGTGCACGTCTCGAGATGTCCTTCAGAGCTACTTTGATCTTCTCGGAGAGCTCATGAAGTTCAACATTGACGCCTTCAAAAGATTCAACAAATACGTCAACACTCCAGAGAAGGTATACATGTAATTCTATACCTGTTAAGTCCATCCATCCATCATCTTTACCTGCTTCTTCCTTTTTGAGTCAGGGGGGCACTGTTGCCCATATCCAACCATCAATGTGCGAGAGGCGGGGGACCCCCTGGACAGGTCTCCAGTCCATCACAGGGACACATAGAGACAAACAACCATTCACTCTCTCACTCACACATAGAGACAATTTAGAGTTACCAAGCAGCCTAACATGCATGTTTTTGATCTGTGGGAGGAAACCAAAGTACCTGGAGAAAACCCACACATGCACGGAGAGAACATGCAAACTACACCCAGAAAGACCCTCGACCAGGATTTGAACTGGGGCTACCTGCTCACTGAGAGGCGGCGGCTCTACCAACTGTGCCACCCCTTTAAGTCGTTTGGGTATAAAATATGAAAAACAAAATGCATGCAATATTTCATTACAGTAGTCCCTTGTTAATCGCGAGGGGTCCATATCCTGAAGACCCGCGATAAGTAAACGAACCGCGAAGTAGGAATACAGGTAGTCCCCGACTTACAAGTGAGTTCCGTTCCTGCGAGTTGCTCGTAACACGAAAATTCGTAAGTTGGAACACGAAGCACGTGTTCTCGTAAGTCCGGATTTTCGCTCGTAAGTTGGAACATTTATGCTAGCGCTACTACGAACACTCGTTTTTCATCAAAAACATTCATATTAGTTCATAAACATGGTCGGAAACGTGTTTCCAAACGGTTAGCTAACACACTTTCATCTAAAAACACAAAAAAGTGCTGTATTTTTTACAAATTTACTTCTCTTTCGCCAGCTCGTAAGTCCGGGACCTCGTAGGTCAGAGCGCTCGTAAGTCGGGGACTACCTGTAGTAGTACAAGTAGTAAGTACAGGTAGTCGTTTATTTTATTATTTATTTAGATATAAATGTGTTTTGAGCCTGATAAGGATTTGTAAACACCTTCATTTAAACATCTTCACCTAGAACAAGAACCACACAAAGAAACAAGAAATGATTATAATTTAGTCACACTTTGCAAAGGGGATATCACTTCAAACTCGCTTGGAGCAGAGCTCAACCGTGTTTGAAGCAAGTCCGAATTGGTCAGCGCGTGCTGGGATTTTATTCTCTCAAAAGTAGGACAAGGTGAGATTCAGATAGCACATGAACATACAAGAACGTAATATCAAAACAAACCAGAACGTGATGTCAGAACATTATCTGTAATCAAACATAAGCTGGCCCAACCAGCGTCCTTGTTCTGTGTCAAGGAGACGAATGTACGCATTCTTTAGATAAGGGTTTGTTACATACAGAGAGAATTTAGAGAGTTGAGTAATGATTTTGTTGGAGTACATTAATAAAATAAGTTTTATATGATAAATGTTAAAAACTCTATCAGAGCCCTTCCCACACTCTTGCAATATTCTAATCAATGTTTCTAAACTAAACTCTTGATAAAAGAGCACAGAATGCCATGATTTCTGCTCCCTGCCTCCTCTGCTCTTTGCCACTTGCAAGCACTCTTGGCCACGCCCACTTCTCTGCTCTGTATGGTAAACAGCTGTTCAGCTGCAGCAGGAAGTTTATCCTGTAGCTGTATGAGCTGCACAAATGTGCAGCAGCTGCTAAATAATTTAAAATAATTTAGTTCAAATAAAAATGTCATGCCGATCGTGCGGCTCATCCATCAGTCAGCCAATTGTGGATCATGTCCTATCTTATTTTGAAAAACCACAATGGAGCGAGGGACTACTGTAAGTGGTTTTAGGTAAAAGTTTGAGTTCTTTTGCACATAAAATGACCTTTTACTTGAATGCACCTGCTGTGTACCTAGTTTGTTTCATTGTATTTCTAGAGCTCAGCTTGAAAAGAGGAGTGAAAATGTTTTTATCACAGGGTCTTTATGCTGCTTGTATCAGTGAAACACACTCTTCAATCTGTAGTTTTTTACACAACAAAAACAGTATTATGGTGTTGTAAATATATTTACTATTATTATTATTATTATTACGTACTTCATTATATGATATTGGCACATCTTACAGGTTCTGTTTCCACACACCACATTGTCCTATCTACAGGTAGTCCCCGACTTACGAGCGAGTTCCGTTCCTCCGAGGCGCTCGTAAAGCGAAAATTCGTAACTTGGAACGGCCGCCACGTGTCTCGTAAGTCCGGAATTTCGCTCGTAAGTTGGAACGGTTTTGCTAGCGCGACTACAAACACTCGTTTTTCATCGAAAAACTGCTTACGAGTGCATAAAAATGATCGGAAACGTGTGTCCACATGTTTAGCTAACGAACTGTGGTGAAAAATCACAGAAAAACTCGGTATTTTTTGCGTTTTTTTCCAAAAATTCGCCAGCTCGTAAGTCCGGAACCTCGTAGGTCAGAGTGCTCGTAAGTCGGGGACTACCTGTACAGTATTATTGTCTCTGTAAAATTGTTGTGTAAGTAGTGGATTGAAACTTTACAGCAACTTTTGAATAATCCTTGATGGTAAAATTGCATTTTCTTCTTTCAGTTTCAGGCTTTCCTGACCCAGATTAACAGCTCATTAGTGGACTCAAACATGCTGGTGCGCTGCATTGTCCTTTCTTTGGACCGCTTTGAGAGTCAAACTGAAGATGTCAAAGGTAAGTGGGGATTGAGTGCCTGTGAACTTCTTAAATGTGATTTACTTGAAGAAAAAAATGGGTCTCAAATCAGTTTGTTTATTAGTTAATTAATAAAAGCTGAAATGCTATGCTAGTAATTTGTGTAGATAAATCATGCTGTTCTGTTCTTGTTTTATTTCCACCCAGTGATGGAGGTTCTGTCTGAGTGCTGCTTGTTGTCCTACGTGGCTAGAGTTGAGAACAGGCTGTCTTTCCTCTTCCGTCTCATCAATATCATCAATGTTCAAACGCTCACGCAGGTGAATTCTTCTTCTTTCTGTCTTTCTTTGGACATGTTTACAGAGTGTTACAGGTTGGAAGTTGGGATTTAGTCGAGTACGGTAATTTAGGAGCAACTTAAGCCCGAGATACACTCATGCGTCCTCAGGTACGCAGTGGTGTCAAAAGTATTCACATTCATTACTCAAGTAGAAGTATAGATACTGGGGTTTAAAATTACTTCTGTAGAAGTAGAAGTATCAACTCTAGCTTTTTACTCAAGTAAAAGTAAAAAAGTACTGGTTTCAAAAACTACTTAAAAGTATAAAAGTAAAAGTAGCGTAAGAAAAAGCAACAACAAAGACAAATGCTTAGGCTGCACCACACATACTATTGTATACAACCCCACCTCCCCCACAAAAATCATTTTTTTAGACTAGATTATATTATATTGTTAAAGGTTCAGTCTGCAGTTTCTGTAGAACATCAGCACTTAGAAAAAATTTCAACAAGCAAAGCATTCTGATCCCTCCCCCTCAGAGCCATATATGGCTCTGCCCCCTTGTGGTCTGTTAAAATTCAAATTCAAGCTCTGTTTTTATTGGCTGATTCAAATTCAAGCTCGGTTTTTATTGGCTGGTTACAAACTTTGTTTTTATTGGATGGAAAATGGCGGGTCACTTTTTCTTTTTAGAAATGCTTATTTACCACCTGGAGAAGCAAGGGGACAATATTTTTTTTTAGTTTTTTTCAGAGATTACCTCTCTAACATCAATCTAGTGACAGAGTGAAGAAATTTGTTAAAAATATATTGTTAGAAAAGTTACATATAGCAGCTTTAAATCAGTGTTTTTCAACCACTGTGCCTAGGCACACTAGTGTGCCGCGAGTGATCGTCAGGTGTGCCTTGGAAATTATCAAAAAAGCGCCCCCCATTTCTACAACCTCTTTAAATTTAAGACCACATTGTTGTGGTACTGTTCGGGTGTATTTTTGAAGACATGTTAAGTGCAATTTGAAATAAGAAATATAAAATATGATAAAAATACATTTTTGTGTTTATTTCATTCCTATTCAAGCACTTTGATAAGAATGACTATATATTTGATATAGGCGGATACAGTGTACAGTATCTATGTTTACAATTTTGGTTGGTGGTGTGCCTCGGGATTTTTTTCAATGAAAACACTGTGCCTTGGCTCAAAACAGGTTGAAAAACACTGCACTAAGCTACCTGTCTTAACTGCATATATGCCCATTGAAAATAGGGTTGCCAACTCCTTGATAAATAAATAAGGGACACCCCTCGGCAGGGCTGGTCACCCCATTTAACCCCCCCCCACACACACACACACACACACACACACACACACACACACAAACACCCTGCCTGCCCCTCCTCACTTTGAAATCAACCTGAATTCATTTGGATACGTGTTTTTGAATTATAAAAATATGTATAAACAAATTATTACACAATTAACCATTTATTTTTAGTGCAAATAGAATTGCCAGAAACAAACATCTTTTGAAAATTATGTATCTTTCTTAAACAGACCTCTGTCCTGCTTAATAACTTAAAACAGAATTATGTATCTTTCTTAAACAGACCTCTGTCCTGCTTAATAACTTAAAACAGAATTATGTATCTTTCTTAAACAGACCTCTGTCCTGCTTAATAACTTAAAACAGTATTAAATAACAAAAAATCAATACGAACATTCTGTAATAGTGCATTTAGTGCAACGTGCAAATAAAGTTTGTAGTAAATCTGTAAACATAAACACATTGTGCCTCAAAGGCCATGGCTTTCCACTTGTAGTAAAAATAAAAAACTTGTAAACTAAACAGTGGAACGTTACATTATGGAGTCAACCTATTTTTTCCATTTGTATTTCTGCTGAGATCGTGCTGCAGCAAGGAATGCTCTGTTTTTCAGTGCCAAAGAGTAAAACTCTGAGCAAGACATTTCATAATTTAGACTGACAATGAGCTCACTTCTAATTAGTTCAGTAGAACATTTGTTTTGCACATCAGTCCACTTACTTTTCATGAAAGAGAAAATCCTTTCCACAAACCCAGTGGAAGATGGGATGCTGAGGACAAAGGATACAACAGCTGGATGTTGGGGAGGTCAGCTGCCTGAAGAACTTGCATCCATTTCTCTGCTGTTCCCTGGGACTGCCACCTTTCTTTCTCCTGAGGTGAGGTGGTGAGGTGGTCTATCAGGCTGTTTGCAGTCACACATTCCTCATACAGCTCATCCATAGACATGTTCAGCCTGCCAAAAGGTGTTAAAGTTCATTAGTGATACATAGCCTAGGTTATGTAGTGATAAATAAATGGAAAAACGTGTATTGTTTGCATAGTGTAAAGTAAATTCACAATTATGTATTTATTTGTACGTGTCAATTGTACACTTTTGTTTATAACTATCAATAATTAAACATGGTTCACCACTACACTGGAAATTATTGAATTTTTACCTGCCAACCAGGTGAAGACTCAGTGATCTTCTCCACTTCCTCAAAGGATATTTTTCCAGATGGCAGTTTTTTTTTTTTTACATACCATATCTGCCTCTGGTGTTGCCCGGTGCAGAACAAATTGGTCAAGGGTTCTCCTGGTTTTGTTGTCTTTCACGTTTATATTTATTATACAACATTAGTATGTTACTAGGTCACTAGAAGTCAGTAATCAACTGATAAAAAAAACAAAAACTTTCAGCTTACCTCAATTTAGGCATGTAACGAGATCTCGTTGTACGAGATCTCGCGATATTAAACTCCCGCGATATCTCTCGTTGAGAGGTAACGTTGTCTCGCGAGACGCTAATGCTAGCGCTAGCAGAGCCCCTAACAAGTCAGCGTCACGGACAGCATGGCTTCGCCGGATGAAGGTGCTATAGAAGACGCCCCAACTACTGATGGAGGGTCACGGTCCCGCAGACGCTTCTACATTGATGGAGGGTCCCGGAGCTGCCGACGCTGCCCCGGATGTAAAGACACACGCGTGTGACGGTGTTGCCAGATAGAGTCCCACCCACCCAAAGCACTCTTTACCCGCAAAAGTCAGAAGGAAAATCGCGGTGAACCGCCCAATCTGGCAACACTGGTGAGTGACGACGGCTGCTGATGCGGATATTTATGTTTGGAAAGTCCTGCGTGAATATCTATATTCTACAAAAAAAAACGGCAAAATGAAAGAAAAGTAACGAGGCTATTTTTAAAAAGTAAGGAGTAGAAAGTACCAGTAATTGCGTGAAAATGTAAGAAGTAGAAGTATAAAGTAGGCTGAAAAATAATTACTTTACTAAAGTATAGATAACTAAAATTTGTACTTAAGTAGAGTAACGAAGTATTTATACTTCGTTACTTGACACCTCTGCAGGTACGCCACCATACGCGCGCATTTTGTGCGCATGTGTTTTGCTGATATGCTTCAGCATATGTCAGAAACTATCAGCTTTCAAACGCTCGCGTTCTCCTTGTTGTAATATGAGCAGCTGCACACGGAGGGGACTCAACTGAGCTCGCTGATTGGTTACTTGCTGACACGCCTACTGAAATGGGCAGCACGGTGGCACAACTGGTAGAGCTGCTGCCTCTCAGCGAGAAGGTTGCCGGTTCAAATCCCGGTCCGGGGCCTTTCTGGGTGGAGTTTGCATGTTCTCCCCGTGCATGCGTGGGTTTCCTCCGGGTACTCCGGTTTCCTCCCACAGACCAAAAAACATGCTTGTTAGGCTGATTGGTGACTCTAAATTGACCCTAGGTGTGAGTGTGAGAGTGGATGGTTGTTTGGTGTGAGTGAGACAGGTCCCTCTTGTAAATGAGTCCCCGTGACTCAACGAGGCTAGCCTGTATAAATAAAGGTTGAATGAATGAATGAATGAAATGATTGACAGCCAGCTCATGTAGCGCCTTGAAGACCGCGGCGGTGTTCATGTGGTGTTTCTACTATATATGTTGTAAAAAGTTCTCTCAGAAATAAAAATAATAACAGGGAGTGCTTTTCCTGCAGCACACAGCCCACCAGGGATATTTAAAACATCGCCGCACCCAGGTAGGACCTGAATTCATTCATTTCAATCATCGAGTGAACGGAGGAAGAAGCGGTTACTTGACTTTAGGCAAAAAAACAAAAGAAAAGGCCCGATCAGCGATAAAGAAGGGGAATTTATTTAATTTGTGTAACATACAAAACAGTCCGGCGCCGGGGAAGTTTATGTTCAGACACCGCGCATCGCGTATGCGTAGTAAAAAAAAACTTTTGCGCGTACGTGCCCTGAGGGGCTACGCGGGGCTACGCTTTTGCCACAGCGTACGTACGCTGCGTATAGGCGTATCGTGAGGACGCTTGAGTGTATCTCGGGCTTTAATAGAAGCCTATGGTAAATCAGGTACAGTTTGGCAGGCTACTTTACCACCTACATCATACGTGTCAAACTCAAGGCCCGGGGGCCAAATGTGGCCCTTGTTGACATCTTATCTGGCCCCCAAGATGTTATTTTAAATGTAAAACACTTTACCGGTAATCACTTTATTTATTTATTTATTTTCAGTAATCTTTGATTAAAGCTGCAGTCTGCAGTTTCTGTAGTGCAGTCTGTAAGTTGTCTAACAATATATTTTTAACATATTTCTTCACTCTGTCACTATCTCCTGACAGACTGATGTTAGACAAAGTAATCTCTGAAAAAAACTATAGTCCCCTTGCTTCTCTAAAAGCATTTCTAAAAAGCCACAGTGACCCGCCGTTAACCAGCCAATAAAAACAGAGTTTTTAACCAGCCAATAAAAACAGAGCTTCTCACGCTCCTAACCCACGCCCCCGCCTGTCCCAGCCCGCAGCGGCCGCGCAGGTTCTCGTTCAAAGTATTGCAAAGCGATGCAAAACTGTTTTGTATGTGACACAAATGTATTAAATTCCCCTTCTTCATCCCTGATCTGGACTTTTCTTTTGTTTTTTTGCCAAAAGTCAAGTGATCGCTTCCTCCTCCACTGACTCATGACAGAAACATTGAGGAAATGAATGAATTTGTCACAAGCGAATTAAACTCATATCCAACGTGGCTGCGCGCGGCTCTGCAGATTTCCTGGTGTTCTGGTGTGCTGGACCAGCGCTCCCTGTTTTTATTTTATTTTTTAGAACGTTTTATTAACATATAATCACAGAACGTCGCAGCGGTTGACTGGACATGCAGTGGAGGCGGAGCATTCAGAAGCAGAGCTGAATTTCACAGAGAGCAAGAGGGAGCAGAGCCATATATGGCTCTGAGAGGGAGGGACCAGAAACGTGTCTCTGTTCAAAATTTTCCTAAGTTACAGCGTGTTCCAGAAATTACATATAGCACCTTTAAGATGTCAAAAGTGCAACAGAGAACATAAAATGAGACCAAACTCTTGTTGAGGAACCTGTGACTAAGAAAAGATGTTGGGTATATAACTTGAGTTAATGTAGATTTTGAAAGTGGCCCTTAGTTTGAATAAGGTTTTAATTCTGGCCCCCTTTAAAGGACAACACCCACCATGACAGTAACAATTCACCATATTGAACTATTACTGTAGTAGAATATTTCGTCTATTTTCATTTTTGCATTTGGGCCAGGCGAGGGTTAAAAACAAAACAAAAAAACAACCGAGTCCCGAATGAATCCGGAAACGCGGCCGAAAAGTGTCGAAGTGTGGAGTGACTTTTGTCACGTCTCCACCCAGAAGGAAGGGATGAGTTTCCATGGAGGTTTATGAGAGTGAGAGTAAAACTGCATATTTCCTGGTGCATTTTTGTGTACAGCTGGACCAGTGGTCTGTTTTTATTTTTTATTTATTTTATAGACCTTTTTAATAAGATATAACACCGCTGCGACTGTTGCTGGCTGCTCTCCTCTCCTCTGCCCAGAGAGGAGCGAGCCGCGCGGCTTCTCCCGTCTTCTCCCTGGCTCCCCGTTCCGCTGCGTCAGCTTTGAAGTTCGTGCCGGGGCTCGGTTCTGTCCCAGCCTTGTTGCTGGAGCACGGGGAAGCACGGAGAGCACGGGGAAGCCCGCGCGCTCAGAGCTCCGCGCCGCGGCTGCCTTTCTACTCCCGACCTGTCTGGTCAGGGGAGAGAATAAAAAGCCGATGCGGAAATGAATGAATTTGTCGCGATCAAGCGAATTAAACTAGTATGTCTACGTGGATGCTGCTCAGAATATGACAGACATCAGTGAGCAACCGCTTCTCTTTTTTTTTCCTCTCTTAGAGCAGCGGTCATGGAAGTTGATGAAGGCTTATTAAAACTCCGCCTGTAACTCCAAGGCGGAATCTTTAGTGATGTGAATGCCCATATTTGGAGAGGGGCAGATCTTCCCGGAGCTTCTGCTAAAATCTGCTATAAATCATGAAATAACACATTTTGCATTATTTCTCTACAATATAAATAAACGCTCCTGTATTATTTTTAAATAAACTAATAAATATTAATGGCGATGCAATTTGAAAACATGGTGGGTCATGGACTTTAAGTGGGTTTGACATCCCTGACCTAAAGTGTATGTATATATATATATATATATATATATATATATCTCCTTCCTGTCTTCAACTGGACGAAGACGTGAGACACAGACTGAGTGACAGTTGCCTTGGCAGTTGGCATTAGCTTCCGCAGCTTGTTTAGCGTTAGCTCAGCTGTGCCTACCACTGGTTATGAACAATTGTCTTACCTGTGGTAGAAAACTTTTTAAAGGCCTCTGTACAATCAGTGTTTATTTCTGACCTGTTATACACTTCTTGGATTAATGTTCTCCGGTGCCGTGATGGATTACTGTCGTCTTAAAAAATGTATGGGGGGGGGGACGGGACGTGGGTTTATTTGTGGTCTTGTTGAATCCATTCAATCTAATGATGATAAATGGATTAAACTGACGCTGCTTTCAACCAGTAAAGAGAACCAGAGCCACAGTTTGACCCATTCAGAGCAGATACACCGTCCAGAGCAGTGATCCTGAATTACAGAATGCAGGTGAGAGCACCGATCAGCGTTTTCTGTACTGTTATTCAAAGAGGACACCTCTCTGTGCTAACGGACCCCCCCATAAAGGTGATGATGTAATAAATAAATCGTCAACACATTAAACGTAGTGAGTGTGAGTTAAACTGGTGAGACACCAGAACTTAAACACCACCCCCTCCTCCTGCATCGTGCCTGACCTCCCCAGGACTTTTGCATCTATAATCTAACTTTGTATTAAAGGTTAATGTGTTTGGTGCACCATCCTTGTACAGACGTGCAACTTTCTACAACCTCTAGGTGTAGAAAAAATTCAGTCCATTATTTTTCTGCTTTAATTCCTCTATACAAACTTATCGCTAGTCTGAGTGAGCAAGACCATCTTTAAATAATTAAAAACTCCCAGACGTTCAGAGCAGTGCTGTTTTAGCTCGTCACTTCAGTCACGCTCCATTTTACCTAACTGAGGTCTAAGCATTTCCACAAAGCTCCACTTCAAAGTGTTGAAACCGTGTCTTTAAGCCATGCTGCGTCTTTTCCCCTTCAGGAGAACGTCAGCTGTTTAAACACCAGTCTGGTGATCCTGATGCTGGCCAGGAGAAAGGCTAAGCTGCCCTTCTATCTGAACGCCCTGCGAGAGAAGGAGTACGCCGACAAGTACCCAGGCTGCCTGCTCAACAACTTTCATTACCTGCTGCGCTTCTGGCAGCGCCACTACCTCAACAAGGACAAAGACAGCACCTGTCTGGAGAACGTGAGTTTCTGTCACTCAAGGACTACCAGATATGATTATTAATTATCCTTTTGTTTAATTTCAAACTGATTCTTTTTTTTTTTAATCTGGTCTGTTTCATGTATTTCTGCGCAGACAGGTTTGGCTTTGACTGCAAGTAAATATGCTAAAAAACCTGAATGTCAAATCTGGGTTCTGTTGCAATCCTACATGAAACTTGATCTCTGTGGTATGTTCACGTCAGTGCAGTGTTATCGTAGAGTCTTTGCCACCAAACAGAAAGTTTGACCGACTTGAGTCATCTTATCTGACCCACATTTCTTAGCCCCAGCCCAACAGCTCCACCTGCTGCTTGTAGCCTCTTCCCAGGTGAGCTTGAACTCCAGGAAGTAACAGGGCCACAGCCCTGAGGACTGCCAGGCTGTCAGTCATTTATTGCTGCTTTCAGCTTTATTAGTTTTATTTTCTCCTCCTTTTCATTTATGGATTTAGGCGTTTGTACAATTTTATGAGGTTTGACAGGCCATCAGAACAAATATCCTGAACCAAAATTTTAAATGTCTACTGCAGAGTGCAGACAGAGGTCAGAGGCTCATTTTGCACATTACACCCACTGTATCTCATTTTGACACTGAGTCTTGTTGCACAGAGCCTAACTGAGCAAATCCATGAACTATTACTTCCGGTAAGATGGCGGCCGTGTACATGGCTTGCAATCCACCTCTGCTGACGGTGTTCAGATTTTTTGTGTGTTTTGTTCGTTTTTCATCGGGGACATAAACGCGCTACTGGTGTATGATCGACAACAGCTCCTGGATCTTTGTTTTTCTGCCGCTGATGTAGCTTATTTGGGCCAGTATGAGCGTACCTCAGGAAGACCCCCTCTTCCCCCGCTGCTGGGGGACCTGCCTGTTCACCTCCGCTGCGCTCCTCACCTGCCTGCCCGGAGGAATCGTTCCAGACGACGGGGAAAATGAGCTGGTCGGCTGGTGAAGCTCAAAGCCCTGCGTGCTGTATCTTCCTCTCCAGCCGATAGTCATGATTTTCATCGCCAGCTTCCCGTGTGCCCGGACCAGGTAAACAACGGGAGTTGGCGGCCGGCGCAGCTCATTGTTGAAAGTCTGTGGCCGCTGGCGAGCGCTCACTCCACCGCTGCTCGAACCACCTCGGATAACATTAGCATGTGTGTGGTCAACGCAAAATCTGTCTCCAACAAAACTTTCATCCTCAGGGATTACTTTCAAGAGCACAATTTGGACTTTTTCTGCATCACAGAGACTTGGATGTCGCCGGGTGAGTCCAGCACCTTGACGGAATTATTATCGCCCGACTGTCTGTATTGCAACGACCCGCGGCCATCAGGTCGTGGTGGTGGGTTATTAACATGTTCAAATCCTCTTTTGACTGTAAACAACTGCCCATCCCGGTTTTCTGCTCCAGTTTTGAACTGACTGTCTTTGAACTCGGCCATTCGCCTCCAACTTTATGTGCACTCGTGCATCGTCCACCTTGGTCTAAGGATTTCATCAAGGAATTTTCTGATTTCTTGGCTGAAATCGCACCAAAATATGATTGTGTGGTCCTTTTTGGTGATTTTAATTTGCACATGTGCTGTCATGAGAAGCCCATGGTTAAGGATTTTTTAGATTTATTGGACTCGTTTAATTTAAATCAGCACGTAAAGTCCCACCCAAGAGCGCGAACATACACTGGACCTTGTGTTAACTCATGATGTGACTGTTACTAATCTTGAAATCGGTGACCATGTGTTTTCAGACCACATGCCAGTCCGGTTTGAGTTCACCCTCCCCCATCTAACTCCTAAGCCGTGCATTCCTGCACGTCACAGCCAGGCCATTAACCACTTCACTGCTGCACGTTTCACAGACATTTACAACAATGAAATAATAATTCAGCCCCCAGTGTTTCTCTCCACCACTGATGAGCTGACATCCCAGTTCAACTCTGTCTGCTTAAAGGCTCTGGATCATGTTGTTCCTGTTAAATCTAGAAAACCAAAACTCAGAGCAGAACCTTGGCTGAATGATGTCACCAAGGCTGTTAGGCAGCAATGCAGGAGGGCGAAGTGCAAATGGAGAAAAGACAGGCTGCAGGTCTCTTTTCAAATACTAAAAGAGAATTGGCGCCGTTATCAGAAAGCAGTAAAAACTGCTAAATCCCAATACTGTACTTTTCAGATATCATTGCCTCAAACTCTCACAATCCATGAGTTTTGTTCTCCACCCTAAACTCTGTTCTCCACCTCACTGAACCATCACCCTTGGAAGCCTTGACTGAGCTGTGCGAGAACTTCCTACATTTCTTTTTAGAAAAAATTGCGACCACCCGGGCTCTCATTTCTCCTCCAACTCATGATCCATCCATCTCACCTCAATCTGTTGCTGTATTTGACCATTTTGAACTAATCTCTCTGTCTTCTCTAGAGCAAGTCATGTACAGCCTGAAACCATCTGGTTCCCCCTTTGATGTGGTCCCCCCTTGGCTACTAAAGGAGGTTTTTCTACTCTACGTCCCTCCATTCTTGCTATTGTAAATAGCAGTTTATCCACTGGTGTGGTGCCAAAAACATTAAAACATGCTGCTGTTCAACCTCTCCTGAAAAAATCAAACCTTGACCCTTCAGTAGTATCTAACTTCCGGCCTGTCTCCAGACTCCCATTTGTTTCTAAACTTTTAGAGAAAATAGTCGAGTCCCAGTTGCAGTTTAAGTGCTTCTTGGAGGATCACGCTGTCCTTGAGTTATTCCAATCTGGCTTTAAACCTCTCCACAGCACTGAAACTGCCTTGCTGAAGGTTTTTAATGACATCTTCTTATCCACAGACACTGGTGATTCTGTGCTGCTTGTCCTATTGAATCTTGCATCCGCTTTCGACACCATTGACCATGAGATCCTGATTGCTAGGTTGGAACAGTGGGTGGGCATCACAGGGTCAGCCCTCAATTGGTTCAGATCCTACCTCACTGACGGATCCTTTTGTGTTTCCATCAACGATTTTAGTTCTGTAGTGGCGGCACTTAAATGGGGGGTTCCGCAGGGGTCCATCCTGGGTCCTCTCCTATTCTCCTTATACCTACTGCCACTTGGTGCTATTTTCCGGAAACACAACATACATTTCCACTTCTACGCCGATGACTGTCAAATTTACTTCCCCCTAAGACACAATGTTACATGCTCTATTCCAGTGTTTTTCAACCACTGTGCCGCGGCACACTGATCGTCGGGTGTGCCGTGGAAATTATCAAAAAAGCAGCCTCATACTGAACAC
>JBBPBX010000703.1:2305-34101 GCA_038048925.1 Garcialebias charrua | reverse complement strand
TGTCTCACCCTCTTCACGGACGGAAAAAAAAAACTGAACGCAGATGAAATGTTTCTCTCCCCTCTGTCCGGCTCCTACTACGCGCGCTTTGTCTCCCCACACACACACACACACACACACACACACACACACACACTTAGCGCACGACTCACGTTTGCCTGCCTCACCTGCGCAGCTCTCTCCTCTGCTCCTCTTAAACTGCTTGTGGCTTTCGGATTTGTCTCTATCTGCCAGTTTAAGCGCTGCGCTGCTCAGGACGTGTTTTTTTTCTTCTACAACCTCTTTAAATTTAAGACCACATTGTTGTGGTACAGTTCAGGTGTATTTTTGAAGACATGTTAAGTGTAATTTGAAACAAGAAATATAAAATATGATAAAAATACATTTTTGTGTTTATTTCATTCCTATTCAAGACACTTTGATAAGAATGACTATATATTTAAAGGTGCAGTCTGCAGTTTCTGTAGTGCAGTCTGTAAGTTTTCTAAAAATATATTTTTAACATATTTCTTCACTCTGTCACTATCTCCTGACAGACTGATGTTAGACAAAGTAATCTCTGAAAAAAACTATAGTCCCCTTGCTTCTCTAAAAGCATTTTTTTTATTTTTTTATTTTTTTTTATTGATTTTCAATTATTTACAACACAACAAAAAAACACACAAAAAAAACCTGTGCTATCTACATACACACACACACACACACACCCACATGCCAAAACAGAACAACAACAAAATACTCCACATAAACAAGAATTAAGGTCTCAGACTCTTCCTCCAGTCGATATCGCCTTACAGCCATCAAAATAAACGAGGAACAGCAATAATAAATAAAAAAAATAAAAAAATAAAAAACAACAGGAATAAATAGAGCTATACAACATAATTAAATACTAAAATCCTAGGAACCAAGCAGGAAAGACTCAAGAGGACCCCATAATGTCAGAAATACATCTGATTTGTGATTAAGATCATGGGTCAGCTTTTCTAAAGGAAGGATGACAGATATCTGCGTGAGCCACATGTTTACTGTGGGGGGATGTGATGAAATCCATTGTAGCAAAATACACTTCTTGGCAAGAAAGCAAAGAATTGTAAACAAAGATTTAGACTGTGCATCCAAGTGATTAGGGAAAACATTTAGGAGATAAAATATAGGAGATAAAGAAAAGCAACCACCCAAAATCTTTTCAGTCACTGAATGGATGCCCTTCCAAAAAGTCTGCAGTAAGTCACATGACCAGAACAGGTGGAAAAAAGTACCTCTATGCTTCAAACATTTGCAGCACAAGTTGGAGCGGTCGGGGAACATTCTCTGAAGACGAACAGGGGTATAGTAAGATCTGTAAAATAATTTAAAATTTTGTTCATGTATAGAAATAGAAGTACATTGAGGAAAAGTTCCTTTGCAAATCTTGAGCCAATCTGAAGAACTAAATTTCACCTCCAGATCCTGTTCCCACAGCCGCTTGACAGAGTCAAAACTTGATGGTTCAGAGCTAAGTAAGGATACATAGAACTTAGAGATCAGACCCTTGGGGGATTTGGTTGAAACCAGAGTATTTTCCAGATCCGTCAACTCCCTACGAAAAGCATTAGACCTAAACAATGACTCCATAAAATGCCGTATTTGAAGGTATTTGTAAAAATCTTTTTGAGGAATGTTACTCTCATCCCTGATTTGATTAAATGATTTAATAGATCCTGAAATCAAAAGATCAGAAAAATCAGTCAGACCAGAAGAGGACCAATTCAGTAAGCCAATACTTCCAATGGAAATTGGTAGGTCTGGGTTTAAAGTCAGAGGGGATCGAATCGAGATAAATGAAGGGATGTTCAGGTATTTCTTTGTCTTGCCAGGCTAATAAAGTACTGTAAACTACCACATTTTCCTTTACTGTATCCAGTTGATCTAAATTATTGATAAAGGTGAGGGAGCTTAACCTTCTAGGACTGCATGATAAAGATTCAAGGTCAAGCCATAAACAGTTGTCTCTACAAGAAAACCAGTCTGACATAGTTTTAAGCTGAGCGGACCAGTAATAAAGCTGCATATTGGGTAGAGACAAACCTCCCGAATGTTTGGGTTTAGTAAGCGTGGAAAACCTAATTCGTGGATGTTTATTGTTCCAAATGAAACGAGAAATGTGAGAATTAAGGGATTTAAAGAATGTGAGGGACAAGTAGCAAGGGAGGTTTTGAAATAAATAATTTAAACGAGGGAGAATATTCATTTTTATTGTATTAACCCTACCTAGAAGTGATATAGGTAAAGTAGACCATTTCGATAGATCATTCTTAATATTCAGAACTAGGGGGGAGTAGTTTGATGAGAATAAGTCTTTCAGTGCAGGAGTGATATAGATGCCTAAGTATTTGAACCCTTTTTCAGACATGAAAGGTAGACTGAAGCACCATATCTTGAGGAATATTGAAAGGAGAAGCAACAGACTTACCCAAATTAATCTTATAACCTGAAAGTGCACCAAACCTATCTATGGAGCTAAGTACCGCCGGGATTGATATATCTGGGTTTTTCAAGTATAAAAGGACATCATCCGCAAAAAGAGAAATCACATGGTTATCTCCACCTATTCTAATTCCAGATATGTCTGTACTGGATCTAATAATCTCCGCTAAAGGTTCAATGAACAACGTAAACAACAAAGGTGACAGGGGACACCCCTGTCTACAACCCCTCTGAACAGAAAAACCATCCGACAGAAAACCGTTAGTGTTTACCATGGCTACTGGATTGGAATAAAAGGCTTTAATCAAGTTAATAAAATTAGGCCCCATCCCAAATTTCTGTAAGACAGAGAATAAAAAGGGCCATTCTACCCGGTCAAAGGCCTTTTCTGCATCGAGAGAGACAATCAGAGCAGGGTCTTTATGCTGATTAAGATAATGAATGACATTCAGTGTACGACGCACATTATCTGTTCCATATCTAGATTTCACAAAACCCGTCTGATCAGGGTTTATTATAGTTGGAAGAATTTTTTCTAGTCTCCGCGCCAGCGCCTTGGCAACAATTTTGTAGTCAACATTAAGGAGACTGATAGGTCTATAAGATGTGCAATCCAAGGGATTTTTATCTTTCTTCAGCAATAAACTGATGGAGGCCAAATTCCAGGACGGAGGAACCCCTTCTACTAATATGTCGTTTATGGCAGGTAAAAGTATGGGATGGATCTCGGGCCAGAATTTCTTATAAAATTCCAGTGGGAATCCATCTGGACCAGGACACTTTCCGTTCGGCATCGATTGGATTGCCATCCAGACCTCCTCAGGTGTAAAGGCAGCATCAAGGGCAGAGCCAGCCTCTTCTGAAATTGAGGGCAGGGGAATACTATCTAAATAGGAACCAATATCTGACTCGGTTTTACCAGCCGTGTAGAGAGTTTTATAAAAATCCTTGAAGGTGTTATTAATAGCAGATGGATCACAAGTAACGTCCCCATTACATGTTCTTATCCTGTTAATAGAACGATCATTAATTTGTTTCTTTAATTGATAGGCAAGCAAACGGCTTGACTTATTACCAAATTCGTAATATTTCTGTTTAGTATAAAGTAACAGCTTCTGGGCATGGCGAGTATGGTCCATATTTAGTTTTGTTCTAGCAGCGATTAAAGTCTTGAGATTCCCTGATGTAGGAAACTGTTTATGTATATGTTCCAACCTAGACACCTCGTTCTCCAGTTTTTTTCTATTTTCCTCCAGAACTCTTTTCTGAAAAGCGCTGTAAGAGATGAGCTGCCCTCGTAGGGTGGCCTTGGCCGCATCCCAAATCATGGCAGAAGAAACTGGGGAGAATTCATTGTCAGACCAATACTGTAAAAGACCATTCTTAACAAAGGTGCAAAAAGGGTTATTGTTCAGGGACGAGGTATTAAATCTCCAGATGGGAGTCCTCACAGTATTAAAAGCGGAATCAAGTTGTAAATAAATAGGGGCATGATCTGAAAGGGCAATTGAACCCATAGAGCAAGACAGAACAGAATGTAAATAACTTTTTGGGATAAAAAAATAATCAATTCTAGAGTATGAGTTATGAGGATGTGAATAAAAAGAATAGTCTTTTACTTTAGGGTTCAGTTGACGCCACACATCGATCAGCCCAATGTCTGAACCTAGTTCTCTAAGAGCAGAGGAGGCTTTAGGGTTGGATACAGGTGCCAAGGAGGATTTGTCTAAACCCGCATTCATTATGCAATTGAAGTCGCCCGCCAGCAAGCCCAGACCGTCACAATGCTGGTTAAACAGTAAAATTATTTGCGAAATGAAATTAGGTGAATCATTGTTAGGGGCATAAACGTTAAGTATGGTTATAGATTGGCCAGCAATTAAACCCTTAATCAGAATAAATCTACCTTCCAAGTCTCTTTCCTCACACACCAAAGTGAAGGGGAGTTTCTTATTAATGAGGATGGCTGAGCCCTTTTTGTTCTGCGGGTGAGAAGAAAAATAAACATTGCCCACCCAATCTCTTTTTAGTTTCAGATGTTCCATATCAGATAGCCTAGTCTCCTGGAGGAGTGCAATATCAACTTGCTGTTTTTTTTAAAAAGTCAAAATTTTCTTCCTCTTAATTACATGACCTAGTCCCTGGACATTCCAGGAAATGAGACTAAGTGGCCGAGGCATACTGACTTAACGTACAATAAATGATATTAAAAGAAAATGGATGAAGTACTGAGACCAAAAGGAGACATGAAGGGGAGAAAACCAGAATTATTGTGGAGCAGCTACAAACAAAACAAGACAAAACCCCATGACAAACAGCACATACCCACCCACATCCTGCCCCCAATTGGCAGGAAAAAAACATCCCAAAAGAAGTCACTATAAAACCTAAGTTTAACTTAACAAAGCTATATCTAAACAGTGTGATCACAGAAACAAACAGGACACCCAAAAACCGCATCAATGCCCCAGGATAAATATTAACCACCTACAGTCCTCTCTCCATTAAAAAAAATAAGAAAATAAGATGTGTACAAAAATATAGAAATATTAATAAAGTGAAATAATAATGATACATGGGTAAGCGAATAAAAGTCCAGTACCAGCACGCATTGCCTTATTTCTATTCGCTTCCAGTCTCTACAATAGAACAGAAAGCATTTAAATGCTATAAAATAGTAGCCTGGCCCTCGCCTTCCTGCACAGCTCCGCTCAATTCTCATTTCCCTTCACTGCACAGTCTGGGACTTCTCCCATTAACAACCATTTCTCCGGTAGATTTTTGTTCGGACCAATCAGAGACGGAGTTTTGGACCCTAACCCACGCCCCCACCTGTCCCAGCGCGCAGAGCCCTATAAAAGGGCTCTGCCAGCGCGCAGTCAGCGAGCAGCGGCATGTTCTCATTCAAAGCGATGCAGGACTGTTTTATATGTGACACAAATTTATTAATTTCCCCTTCTTAATCCCTTATCTGGAGTTTTCTTTTGGGTTTTTTTGGCCAAAAGTCAAGTGATCGCTCGCTCCCTCCTCCTTCTCTCCCTCCGCTGAAATGAACAAGGAAATGGCTGAGGTTGTCACGAGAATTAAACTTGGGTTTTACGTTGCTGACCGAGTCCCATCAGATTTTCTGGTCTTTTGGTGAGCTGGACCAGCGATCCATGGTTTTTATTTTATTTTATTAAAATGTTTTATTAACATATAAACACAGAATTTGCGCAGCGAGAGAAAAGCTGCAGGAGGCGGAGCAGTTGTCAGTCAAGTTCACCAGTGCACGGGGGGTGGCTCTGAGGGGAGGGAGCAGAATGCTTTCCCTGTTCAAAATATCCAATGGTTTTGTTCCTCAGCAGAGGCCAACGCCTCCAGCAAGAATCGTTTCTCTATGGAAAAAGCCCAGACCCTTGTCTGAAGCGAAGTGAAGGACAGGGTCTGGTTTTAACCAGGCTAATAAAATAGTTCAACACACCCTAAAATGTATGAAATAAAATGAAATTATTTTTCTGTGTCCAGTCTCTATAATAGAAAAAAGAGAGAGCATTTAAATGCCATAATATAGTTCAACACACCCTAAGATGTATTAAATGAAATGATTCTTTGTTTAAACATGTTTTCATAGTCCAGAACTTAATGTGAAACAGATGGAACAGTCAGAGAACTGAGCAAGATGTCCGACTTTCTACTTCGTCATCAAGAACAGGAAAAGCAATGGAGAACGAAAAGTTACCTTACTTAATCGAGTCCAGAAACAAAGTAGCCGACTCCGGAGTGTCAAAAAGGCGAATCCGACCCTCATGCAGACACCGGAGGCGAGCTGGATAAGCGAATCCACGGTACTTATTAAGCTGAGCCAGCGCTCTCCTCACGGTGTCAAACTCACGTCGTTTACGCAGGACCTCGGAGGACAAATCGGGGTAGAAGCGCAGCTGGGAGCCGCCATGTTGGATATCCCGTTTCTTCAAAGCAGCTCTAAGAACAGCCTCCCGCTGTGAAAATTTCACAAACCGAACCAGCACACTCCTCGGGGGCTTGCCCGGGTCGGGGGTGGGGGCCAGAGCCTGGTGGGCCCGCTCGATCTCCAGTGAAGGGAAGTCGGAAGGAAGGCCAACCAGAGCTGGAAGAGTTGACTGGAGGAAATCCATCAAGGGGACAGACCCCTCCGTCCTTTCGGGAAGATTGATGATCTTCAAGTTCTTGCGGCGGCTACGGTTCTCCAAATCATCGACTTTCAGCAAGAGACGCTCCACCGTCTTTTCCATGGAGGCTAAACGAGAGCTGTGGTCCTCCGAGCGGTCCTCCGCAGCAGAAATCCTTTCCTCAGCCTCCTCTACGCGCTTCTCCAGCTGTGACGCTCGACTGGCCAAAGACGAGAGGGAGTCCTCCACAGAGGTAATGGACACCTTTATCTCACTCAGAGTGCCATCAATGCCATCGAGACGGGCGCCAACCTTTTCATCCATTTCTAAAAAAGCTAAGTCTGGTCCTCTGGACATTCAAAATGGCCCAGCCATGGCCCAGCACAGAAGATCAACATCATCAGGTCAGGACTCTGCAGTCTACACTCATCTCCAGGCCAGCGGTCACTCTTTCAGGGATGAAGATGTTCACATCCTTGATAGAGAGGAACGATGGTTTGAGAGAGGAGTAAAGGAGGCCATCTTTGTGAAAAGAAACCGCCCATCATTAAACAGGGGTGGAGGCCTCCGAGTTCAACTGTCCCCCTCCTACAATGCTGTGATTGCTGGTATCACTCAGCCCTCTGTGAATAGCAAACAACCATCAGGGTGCTAACGATCCATTGTTAGGCTGATGGTCCTCCTTGATCATGTGAGCAGCTGGTTTCAGGCTGTCATCAGCCAACTGGTTGTGTAACACTGTGAGAGGGTGCTATTTATAAGACTGAGCTGAACCCAGCACCTCAGACTGAGGAAGTCTTTCGGACGAAAGACGAAACGTTTCTACAATTTTTGCTTTGTTTTGTTTTTTTGTTTTTTGAATGTCCAGAGGACCAGACTTAGCTTTTTTAGATTTTTCTACCTGGATTATTGAGCATGCATCAGGGTACTTTTCATCCATTCCATTTACCCTGGAAGACACAGATTTTAATTCGGCCAAAATCTGCTCCATGGTAGTTTGGTTTGCAGACGCTAGCTCCGGTGGGCTAGCAACAGCTAGCTCTGCCTCGCTAGCCTCGCGTATTTGCTGCTGAGCGGCTCTTGTTTTGCCCGTCGATGTAAAGATAGGAAATTCCTTGTCTCGTTGTGGCTTCGGCATCTTCGATGTCTTTACAAAATATAAGTGTCAGAGGTAGAAAATCGGAAAATTAGTAGAGTCCTGGGGCAGAGCAAACTTCTAAGCGTCCATATTGGTCCGGGTCACGTGACCAACCTCACATGCCTCTCTAAAAAGCCACAGTGACCCGCCTTTAACCAGCCAATAAAAACAGAGCTTCTCACGCTCCTAACCCACGCCCCCACCTGTCCCCCCGCGCACATTCTCGTTCAAAGTATTGCAAAGCGATGCAGAACTGTTTTGTATGTGACACAAATGTATTAAATTCCCCTTCTTCATCCCTGATCTGGACTTTTCTTTTGTTTTTTGGCCAAAAGTCAAGTGATCGCTTCCACCTCCACTGACTACATGACTGAAATGAGGAAATGGATGAATTTGTCACGAGCGAATTAAACTCAGGTTCAACGTGGCTGCGCGAGGCTCGGCAGATTTCATGGTGTCCTGGTGTGCTGGACCGGCGCTCCATGTTTTTATTTTATTTTTTAGAACGTTTTATTAACGTATAATCACAGAACTTCGCAGCGGCTGCCACAGGACATGCAGTGGAGGCGGAGCATTCAGAAACTGCAGCGAGAGCAAGGGGGAGCAGAGCCAAATATGGCTCTGAGTGGGGAGGGACCAGAATGCTTTCCCTGTTGAAAATTTTTCTAAGTCCTGCGTTCTACAAAAACTGCAGAGTGCAGCTTTAATATAGGCGGATACAGAGTATCTTTGTTTACAATTTTGGTTGGTGGTGTGCCTCGTGATTTTTTTCAATGAAAACACTGTGCCTTGGCTCAAAAAAGGTTGAAAAACACTGCTTTATTCAACCTCTGCTCGACTGCCTGGGTGACATCAGGGACTGGATGGCTTTACATTTCTTAAGTTTCAATGAAAAGAAGTCTGAAGCCATGTTGTTCCCTCCCAACAACACGATCACGAACCACTGCATCGACCTTTCTGCTCTAGCCCTGTCTGAAAAACAAAAATTCACAAATCTGGGAGTGATAATGGACCCTTCCATGAAACTCAACAGTCATGTAAACATGATCATTAAATCCTGTTTTTCCAGCTGAGGCGACTGTCCAAGCTGAAGCCCATATTATCAAAAAATAACCTGGAGACAGTGATTCACACATTTATTACATCTAGGCTTGATTACTGCAATTCACTCCTGTTTGGTATCAGTCAGACCACCACTGCACGACTACAACTGGTCCAGAACGCAGCAGCCCGATTTTTAACCAGTACAGGCAAAAGAGAGCACATTACACCAGTCTTGGCCTCCCTGCACTGGCTACCGGTTCATCTTCTAATCCAGTTCAAAATTCTCCTGTATGTTTTTATTTATAAGACTGAGCTGAACCCAGCACCTCAGACTGAGGAAGTCTTTCGGACGAAAGACGAAACGTTTCTACAATTTTTTGCTTTGTTTTGTTTTTTTGTTTTTGTGAATGTCCAGAGGACCAGACTTAGCTTTTTTAGATCTCCTGTATGTCTACAAATCGCTGAACAGTCTCGCCCCTGCCTGTCTCTCTGATTTGCTACAGCTGTATGTCCCACCACGTGCTTGGAGGTCAGCGGACCAGGTACTTTAAACAGTTCCAGGAACTCGTCTTAAACGCAGAGGTGACAGGGCTTTCTCTGTAGCAGGCCCAAGACTCTGGAACGAGTTACCTCTGCTCATCAGACAGATACCCTCCCTCTCAGTTTTCAAATCCCATTTAAAGACCCATTACTACTCTGTTGCTTTCAACACCTGATGATCTGTGTTTGGTCGTTTTATTTATTATCTGCCATGTTTTTATGCCTATTTTTTGTACTTCATTGTGTGTGTTGCCTGTTGTTTGTTTGTACAGCACTTTGGTTGGCCTTGTCGCTGTTTTAAGTGCTCTATAAAGAAAATGGTATGGTATGGTAAAGAAGATTCATGAGCTCATATATTATTTAGAGACTGGTTCCAAGTTGTGGCAGGGCTTTAAAAACATAAGCAGCGATGGTCCTCAGATGTCTGGTTACATGGCTGATGAAAGACAAAATTATTGACTTGATGTTTAGATGGTTGTTTGAGCGATGACTCTCACACCCAGTTCTTAAGTAAAAAGATCCACTTTTGTTTTCTCTGGACTCCGGTTAGTAATGTGGGGTTAATGTTGTCTTGGGACAAAGTGCTCAAACGAAGGAAAAGGTAAACGTAACACTTAGGTGTACTTCTGCAACTTATTACAATATTTGTAAGTTTGCGTCACAGTGTAAGTGCCTTAAATTGATCAGTTTGTGGATTTGTCGTGGATTCAGAAGCTGAAACTTGCTCTCTGTAATGGTGATGACAGAAAGGATGTACAACAGGTTTCATTTGTATTAACTCTGCTTCAGCTGAGGATTTTCTTCTAACAGGTCATTTTAAAATGACTATTTTCAGACCAGTGGTTTAACTAACCCCTCAGTAATTTATTATGAACGTCTTTGTTCTCTCAGCTCAGCACTCAGTTTGTAGCTGCAGGATGTCTGGTAAACTAAAGCAGCTCCTGAGCCTGTTCTTCTCAGGTATTCAGCTTGAATGACATGTTTACTGCACGTTTGAATCGGCATTCATGTTTTTGTATCTGTAACTTTCAGTCTGGCTGAACAGTTTCCATGTTGTTGGTTTAATCTACTGACCTCTAGTGGTAGCACATGAGAACTGTGTCTTTGTATCAGATGATCCTCTAACAACGACTTTGTAAAATAGATCAGTCAAACTTGCTCTGAAGTGTGTAGCAGATGGTAGTAAATCCTTGTCTGGGTTTTCTGTGCTTTGTCTCCTCAGAGCTCCTGCATCCCGTTCAGCTACTGGAAGGAGACGGTGTCTGTGCTGCTGGACTCAGACAGGACTTCTCAGTGTGCCATAGTGAGTTACATTGATGAGCCCTTCGTGGATCTGGACAGGGACCTGCTGGAGGATTGACCTCCACTCTGTGCGCTGGGGGCAGGAAGCACGGACACCCAAAGCTGGTGACGACCACTGAGCAGAAACTTTCAGGGGTTCTGTGACTGCGTTCTGGATTTAAAGACTCGTCTGTTTTCTGTCCATACCTTCGCATGAAGGTCATCATCCCAGCCAAGAGCGGACGAGGAATATGCCCGTCGTGTTTTCACTAAGTTAAAACACTCTTTGTTTTCTTTCTGCAAGAAAGAGAAGGAAAACCTGTTTGCCCGACCTAGAAGGCATCGCAGAGGAATGAGACTTTGGAAACCTGTATTGATTGTTTGCTTAAGGCGAACGTCGGATAGAGCCTTTTATATAGCCTATACAGAAATCTATAAAAAGATGTATGATTGAACAAATATATGTAAGTAAAAGATTGTTTTCAAGTGGACTTGATTTGCCACACGACCACAGATTGACCCCAGATGTGCAGCATAGTGGTGCGGCGTGTCACCAGCCTCTCTCTTTGTACTACTTCATGAGTCCGTCGTCACGCCACCACCTGACCAGAGGGGGACTTGTGAGAGGACTCGCCGGGGGCCGCGTCGCTTAACATCGTGGGGTTGTTTGATTGGGTGGCTGCTGTTGATTGGTGCTTTCTGGCTCTTCTTGGCCCGTTTGTTTAGCAGCTGGCGTACACGGGTCATGTGTCTCCAGATGTTCCTCCTGCCTCAACCTTCATTCTGTTCTTTGCTTCAAACGCTTAACCCAGGGACTCATCTTTTCTCCAGTTATTTTCATGTCGAGAACAACGGCTTTTAGCTCTGGATGAACTGTAGAATAAAATGTTGCACAGAATATCTGTTTTTATTGTTTAATATATGTTCTTTCATTCATTAAAGTATTTTCATCCTCTCACAGAAATCTATTTCCTGTTGTGAAAGATGCTTTAGAAAGAAAATAAACTATGCAGGAGATACACTTGAGACTCGGTGTTCCAGTCAAACACTGGATTCAGTCTTTGGTGTCCGTCTCTTCAACTCCAGCCTGAGTGTGTTGTCGTCATGTTCCTGTACAATGATGAAATCACTTCTCTGCGTTTGACTCGTCACACCTGAGATACACCCAGGTGGAGCAGTGGGCAGCTATGGAAGCGCCTGGTGGACAATTAGGGATTCGGTGTCTTGCTCAGACACTTAATTTACACCTGGGACTTTGGGGTCTCAGGTGGCCCCTGCCTCTACCCCATCTCAGCCCCAAAATGCAGGATGAGCAGCTCCTGACACCTGCATGCATACAGGTTTATTTCCAGGCTTTTCTGTGGTGCAGGGTTGTGTAAATGTTTCTGCAGATCAAGGTGATGTCATTTGCATCACATGGTACATGAGGTGGACTGAAATTGTGTGCTCAAAGTCCCAGTGACACCCAAAAATAATAAGAATTTATTCATCAGCCGCCTGAGGAAGTAGTCTGGTGAACTGTCTTGATCAGGCTTGTGGTGTTGCTCCAGCTGAGGTTATTCAGATGTACACCCAAGGACAGGTAGTCCTCGACTTACAAACAAGTTCCGTTCCTACGCCCGTTCGTAACACGAAAATCGCCGTAAGTCAAATACGTCCAAACGGCACCTCATACGTACAGTACTGTATTTTTACCAAGCACTTCGCCTATCGCAGTACCCTACATAATTATCAAAAACCACATACATTTAGGAGCCATAATGAAGGGAAAAAAGATAATTTCTTACTGGGAGCTGGTCATTTCTTCCTCCGTCTGTTAGCATGTTAGCTCGTGCACCTCAGAGCTCTGCAGCTTGCTTCACGAGGTCCACAACGTTTACAGCAACATCTGTTAGCATGTTAGCTCGTTGCTAGCATGTTAGCTCGTTGCTCAGCTGTCCTCCGCTCCTGCATTTCCACGCGCGGTCCAGAGGTCTGCCTGCTCTGTAAGTTTCCACTGAGCCAGTGGAAACTCCCTCCTGTAAGTTCAAGCTCCCCTAAGTTTTGTTTCGGGACTGTATTTTCTGCTGCTTTTCAATGGGAGCGCATTCGTAAAGTTGAATCGCCGTAAGTCGAGGACTACCTGTAATTGTAGCTGGAGACCACTTCCACTGCAGATTCTCGTATGTTCGAGGGGGGGAGTAGGTGCATTTGTTCCTTCTGAAGTCCACGACCATCTCCTTCGTCTTCACGTTGATGTGAAGGTTGTTCTTCCTGCACCAGCTCTCCAGGTGTTCCTGTAGCTGGACTCATCATTGTTTGTGATGCATCCCACCACAGCTGTATCATCTGCAAACTTTACAATATGACAACCTGGATGGGTAGCTGCACAATCATATGTGAGCAGAGTAAACGGGAGAGAGCTCAACACACAGCCCTGAGGGGACCCAGTGCTGAGGGTTTTTTCATTCAACTTTTATTTAGGCAGGTTAATCTCATTGAGCCTCGAGGACTCATTTACCTGGACCTGGTTATGGAGGAGGAGAAGTTGAGGATCCTCACGGACTGTGGTCTGTTAAGAAGTCCAGTACCAGTTACAAATAGAGGGGCTTAGTCCAAGTGTAGATAGTTTGTCTATCAGAGTTTGGGGGATCACGGTGTTGAAGGCAGATGTGAAGTCCACAAAGAGCAGATAGACGTAGGAGTCTTTCTCCTCCAGGTGGGTGAGGGCAGATGGTCTCTGACTGAGCATTGCTTGTGTTCTCCAGCATGGGGGGTACAAACACGTTTTAATGTGGCCTTTAATCAGCTTCAAATATATTTAACTTTTGGTATTCATCTTCAGTTTTATTGTGGTTCTCTATAATTTGGTTAATGTCTTATTTTACAGTAAAGCAAATATATTTTTCCCCAAAACCAGCATGTTGGTAGAAGAAACTCCAGTGAAGCAGCTTATATCCATTATCACTTTTCTCCATGTACTCCAGTTTCCTCCCACAGAGCAACACCACGCATGTTGGGTTCACTGGTAATTAAATTGTCTCTAGGTGAGAGAATGGTTTGTGTCCCTGTGATGGACTGGAGACCAGGATGTCTTGCACAGTGACTGGACCTGGGCACCAGTTCCCTGTGACTCGGAAAGAACTGGGTAAAGAAGATGGACTTCAGTCACCCTGAGTGTTCAGACTGTTGGGGGTTCTGTAGCAGTGGCCTGAGTTATCTGAGCTTTTTAAAGCTGACGTCCTGAAGGTGAGCAAAAAACAAACATTGTGGAAATGTTTTATTGCTCTCTGCAGATGGAAAAATTATTTTTATCCTCAAAATGTACCGGTAACAATTTTTTCCTAAGTCTCATGAAGTCAAAGTGTTGGACAGATTTAGAAATAAAATAAAATAAAAAAATTACCTTTTGGGGCTCTAAAATGGCAAGATATTTTATTTTATTGTTGTATTTTGGCTTAACAGTGTACAGTAATGGTTACAGGTTTAATTATTTAGTTGACACAAAAAATAGACAAGCTGCATCGTGAACCCTGTTTTGTGCCTTTCGCAGACGACGACTGGACTTTCATTAGACTCAGGATCAGCATCAGTTTGTTGCTGCAGGAAACATCTGAAGAAAATCAAAAAGGCGTTCAATACAAGATCAACTGGACTTTATTTGTTGCAGAAGACGTTTCGACCTCTATCCAGAGGGCTTTCTCAATTCACTGAAACAAACAAACAAATTCAGTGAATTGAAAAAGCCCTCTGGATAGAGGTCGAAACGTCTTCTGCAACAAATAAAGTCCAGTTGATCTTGTATTGAACGCCTTTTTGATTTTATCATGTCCTGGACGACTGAGAATCTTCACCAGCATCTGAAGAAAACCACGTGAAATAAAATGTTCATAAAATTATACTTCATCCAAAAAAACTAATCATTACAATTTACGTGTGTGTTTTTATTACTTTTAATGAAAAGCTGAAGTCGTGTTTATGATTTAAAAGCTTTATTTGAGCACGTCAGTGGGTTCGACGCTCTGGCGTTGCTCTTCACGCCGCTCTGTGAGCTGAAAGGCACAAAACGATGTTTATTAGCAACAAGACAACAGAGCCAGACTGAGAGAGGTCACATGGCTGAGTGGACTTCCAGCAGAGGATTACGTCCAGACGCTTCTAAAGTTAGTCTCTGTGAGGTGTGCTGCTCATTTGACTGATTTCATTCAAAGGTCACGTCCTTCCCTCCTGCAGCCGTTTTCAGGTGAACCGTTGACCCGATCCGTTCTCTGGATCCACCAAACCTCTTCCTCCAGCTGCTCCCTGACTGTCTGTGATGTCATAAATCTCTTTGGGTCCAGAGATGTGGAGCTCCTGCATTTCATTTGTAGTTCATTGAACAAAACTTCACCTGGGTCTCCTGAAATCAGCTGCACTTTGGAGGTCCAGGGTGTTTGAATACTCCAGGTTCTTCTTGTTGGAGGTCCAGGGTGTTTGAATGCTCCAGGTTCTTCTTGTTGGAGGTCCAGGGTGTTTGAATGCTCCAGGTTCTTCTTGTTGGAGGTCCAGGGTGTTTGAATGCTCCAGGTTCTTCTTGTTGGAGGTCCAGGGTGTTTGAATGCTCCAGGTTCTTCTTGTTGGAGGTCCAGGGTGTTTGAATACTCCAGGTTCTTCAGTACTCGACTCCACAGCTGAGTCCAGGCAGGCGTGGTCTTGGGACTCTGCGTTTCCATGGTGACCTCTTGATGTTCCTCTCAGAAGACAGGACTTCTCCCACCTCGTGATTTCTCAGTTCCTCCATCATCTCACAGCTGCTTCATCATCTTAACCCTGCCAGCTTCATCAGCTTTAAAACCTGGAGCAACAAAAATGATCAATTATTTACTGATAATTGTATTTTTCTGTTAAGGCAGCAAAGATTTTTCTCTCTTAATGAGACAGATGTTAGAAAACTAAAGGTTCAGATGTTGACGAACAAACAAGCTGACCGAAGCCTAAACCAGCAGAAGGATGGAGGAGTGTGTGTGTGTGTGTGTGTGTGTGTGGGGGGGGGGGGTCATGCTTTCTTTGCTGAGAACAAAACCTGCTTCTTTAGCCCAACAACAACAACTTTAATGTCTTTAAATGTTTTTAATGTTTTGTGACGTTTTTTTCTTCTTTTTTCTCGCAGCTCCTGTAGAAACTTCACCGTTGTTCCTCCGGTTCCCACATGGGTCCTCAAAACCTTCTCCACAGTTCTGTTCCAAGTTTCCTTAAAGGACAACACCTACCGTGACAGTAACAATTCACCATATTGGACAATTACTGTAGTAGAATATGATGTCTATTTTTATTTTTTGCATTTGGGCCAGGCGAGTATAAAAAAAAAAAAAAACGGAGTCCCGGAAACATCCGGAAACCCGACCGAAGATTGCCGAAGTCCGGAGTGACGTAAGGCTCCACTCAGAAGGCAGGAGTGAGTTCGCGATGGAGGTTTATGAGAGTGAGAGCCGCGGATCCGCGCTCAGAATATGACATCAGTGTGCGACCACAGGATCAACAGGTAGATTTATTAACAAGGGAATATTAAAAATGTTTCGCTTTTTTTTCTCTCTCTCTCTCTGAGCAGCGGAGTTGGTGCTGTCTGTGCGCGCACGCTGACGTGCAGCCAGCTGTACATTTATGAGGAAATATTAAAAATGACAACACGACTACTTGCAAAAGTTAGTTTAGCTTTTTTTTCTCTCTCTCTGAGCAGCGGAGGTGGTGCTGCTGTCTGTGCGTGCGCTGATCACTGCAGTCAGCTGTACAATATTACTGAGGAAATATTAAAAATGACACGACAACTTGTACGCGTCTGACGTCTGTCCCACAATAAATACGTCGCGGTCCAGTTCAGCTCAGCTCCACGCCTCTTTTGGAGCCGCGCTGCGGCTTCATTTCTGAACAAGTTTATTTGAGCAGGACCAACCTGCATGCACCTGTTGTCTTATGAATGACTCGAGGAGGATTAAAGCCGGACTGGTCTGTGCGGGAATAGCGCGGGTTTGACTTATGAAAGGGGTAAAAAGCCGAGCCGGCTTCATGAGGAAATTAATGAATTTGTCGCGAGCGAGTGAATTAAATAGTGTCCTACGTGGATGCACGACCTCTAAATATTTCCTGGTGCAGTTGTGGGTACAGCTGGACCAGCGCTCTGTTTTTATTTATTTTTTAGAACTTTTTAACACTGCTGCAATAATGAAGCTACGTTGATGCATGCTTGTTATAACTCCGCATGCATTCAAGGCGGATACTTCAGTGACGTCAATGCCCATATATGGAGAGGGGCAGATTGTCTTGGAGCTGCTGCTAAAAACAGCTAAAAAACATGAAATAACACATTTAGCGTTATTTCTCTACAATATAAATAAACGCTCCTGTTTCATTATTTAATTAACTACTAAATATTAATGGCGATGCAATTTGAACACATGTTTATGTTTATTAAATTTGTTCATTTTTTTTTACAAAAGAAACAATACAAGACAATCCCATAAATGATAATTCATTCATGCATTCAACCTTTATTTATACAGGCTAGCCTCGTTGAGTCACGGGGACTCATTTACAAGAGGGACCTGTCTCACTCACACCAAACAACCATCCACTCTCACACTCACACCTAGGGTCAATTTAGAGTCACCAATCAGCCTAACAAGCATGTTTTTTGGTCTGTGGGAGGAAACCGGAGTACCCGGAGGAAACCCACGCATGCACGGGGAGAACATGCAAACTCCACCCAGAAAGGCCCTGGACCGGGATTTGAACCGGCAACCTTCTCGCTGAGAGGCAGCAGCTCTACCAGTTGTGCCACCGTGCTGACCAATGTACCAATAATGTACAAAATATTTAAAAAATGAAAGGTAGCAGAAAGAAGAATAAATCTTATTACAGGTAGTCCCCGATTTACGAGCGAGATCCGTTACAACGAGGCGCTCGTAAACCGGAAATCTCGTAATTTGGAACGGCCGCCACGCTTCTCGTAAGTCCGGAATTTCGCTCGTAAATTGGAACGGTTTTGCTAGCGCGACTACGAACACTCGTTTTTCATCGAAAAACTGCTTATGAGTGCATAAAAATGATCGGAAACGTGTGTCCACATGTTTAGCTAACGAACTGTGGTGAAAAAACACAGGAAAACTCAGTATTTTTTGCGTTTTTTCCAATAATTCGCCAGCTCGTAAGTCTGGAACCTCGTAGATCAGAGCGCTCGTAAATCGGGGACTACCTGTACTGTATATCTGCCCCTTTTTTCCAACAATCAGATTAAACAATAATAGTCTTCAACCAACACATGGTGGGTCATGTCCTTTAAAGGAAAACTACATTTGCTTGAAGCTCCTTGTTGTGTCTGTCTCTACTCATTATCATTCACAGTTCAGGTTATTTTAATTCAACTTGTTGATACCAACACTTCTTTTGAGTGCTGCTAGAAGAACCTTGAACCACCAGAGGGACTGGTTTCAGTTTCCACCTGAAACTATCTTCTGTTTCTGGTGGACTCACCTTGTTTTTAAGGCCTTCTTCCTTTTTTAACTCTAAACCATGTAATCTCCAGATAATTTATGTTCTTCATCCTTCTCGAGGAGCTCATTGCACTCATCTCTTTTTAGAATTTGACCTCCAGCTGGATCAGTTTGGACGAGCAGGTCTTCAGTAGCAGATAAAAATAAACTTACTGTTGGAGCTGCAGAGAGAGGTCCTTGTTCTCCTGCTGGTCCTTGTTCTCCTGCTGGTCCTTGTTCTCCTGCTGGTCCTTGTTCTCCTGCTGGTCCTTGTTCTCCTGCTGGTCCTTGTTGTCCTGCTGGTCCTTGTTCTCCTGCTGGTCCTTGTTGTCCTGCTGGTCCTTGTTCTCCTGCTGGTCCTTGTTCTCCTGCTGGTCCTTGTTCTCCTGCTGGTCCTTGTTGTCCTGCTGGTCCTTGTTCTCCTGCTGGTCCTTGTTCTCCTGCTGGTCCTTGTTCTCCTGCTGGTCCTTGTTGTCCTGCTGGTCCTTGAGCTCGTGGTGGGATTTGTCCAGAACATCGCCAGCAGGAGCTTCTTTCACAGCAAGTTCTCGATGCACCCACCGATCCACCAGAGTTTCTCTGAAAATGACAGAAACAGATTAAAGATTATATTTGTATAATTTACTCATTATTTATTCTCGTGTTTGGACTCAGACGTTGAACCGTCGGGGACAGTTTTGAAGCGTCTTCTTGTTTTCTGTTTCTCAGGAGTTCAGACTCGTCTGTTCGATCAGACGTTTTGAGGGAAACGTCTGAAACGAAAACACAACTGAAGAAATACGAACAAAAATAATCAAACATCTGGACTTGATCAGTGGAAGAGATCTCATGAGGTGTGTTGAGGAGGACTCTCAGCTACCACCACTGTTCTCTCGTGTCTGTAAAACCAGTGTAACCGTTTTTGTGTTGGCTAAAGTCAATTAGCTGTGGCGGCCATCTTGAACTGGGTTGATTAATCAGTTGTAGACGGTTACTGCACTTTCAACATCTGTACAGTTGTTGGTGAGATATTTTGCTAACAGACAGACAAAGGTTAAACACGACTGGCCTTTGAAACGTGCCGACGAGACGTTTCTCCTGACGTCGTCAAACTAACAGTTTCATTTCAGCTAAGAATGTTCCGTCAGGCAGGACACAGACGTGTCTCTGGGGCGTCCCCACCCGCAGACGTCGTTGCGGTGCTTGNNCTTAATTAGACATGAAATCAAACATGTAGACGTGTGACAGGCCAGACAGTGTGACGGCGTTTCACAGCTCGAAATAGGAGGCCAGAGGAGTCCACAGCTCTCCTCTGGTGTTCAGAGGGTTTGAGAGAGAGCAACATGAAGGAAGAGGTGGCGGTATGGGGGGGGGTTGCATTTTTAACGTGTCTCTGCTCTGGGCGTCCCTCAAAGGTGTGTGTTCGTGGTTATTTAGGATTCAAAGCTCCGTCAGTCAGAAGGACGGCTTTAATCCTCCACATATCCCATCAATGTGCAGGCGCTGGGGACAAAAGGGTCCAGGGGCCCGTGGGGCCTCCAGGGAGGGGACCGGGGACTGTATTTTTAGGGAGGCTCTGAAGCAGCTGCCACTTGACACATGCCACCACCTGGCTCTGAGGACACGTCCACATTGTTGAAATGAGACGGAGCTGAGAGAACGAGCAGAGACCTGTGTGTGTGTGAGCGTCCTCATTAACCGCGGGGCCACACACACACGCCTGCTGACCATACACGGGCAAGCACACGCCTCACACACGCCGAGAGCATTGCCCTTGCATGCTGCTCATAGCTTGAGGCGGTGACGGCGAAGTGTCGAGTATCAGAGGCCGGTTGCTGAGCATGTCCACCTGATCGGAGCAGCAACTGCTGCAGGACGTCTTCCTGGAGCAGCTCAAGGACTTTCCTCTTCCCGACAACGGCAGATACGTTTCAGTGACTTCACATCACCTGCTTCGTTTTATTTTTTACCTTGGGCTTGTTATGTTTAGTAAGTCCACCATCCTGACCTCACCAGAAGCATCTGGTCTGCAGCAGAGTCGGGACTTTTGGCCTGATTCGTCTCATTTCATGTTTAGAGACACAAGCACTGGGTGTTAACAAATATTAAATATTACAGGTATGTACACATTAACTGTGAGAATGTGTGTGTGCCAGTGATTAAAGGTCCACTGACATGATTGTTTAATTTTCATAAAATTGCTCAAAATATATATATTTTATCATTTAAATATGTTCGTTTTTGCAAACAAAATGATAAATCACTTTAATTTTGCTTTAAAAGTGATTTTGAACTTCAAGCCGTGTTTAATCATGGGAAATCCGATTACACACGAACGCACCATCTGTGATGTCACACTGGGCAGAGCTCTGGGCTTGTCACAGTGCGCAGGTATGAGCAGCTCGACATGAAGGAAGTCTGATACAGCATCAGACCTAAATTAGATCCTGTTGTTTCTTGTTCCATCACCCAAACTATTTTCTGCTTCCCAAAATGAAGACAAATAGCTCAAATCTTCACATAGATTGATAAATTCGTCCAGTTTTAAATTGTCCGCTATTAAAGACACCAGAGCCCTCTGCCCAGTGTTACATCACAGATGGTGCGTTCGAGTGTAATCGGATTTCCCATGATTAAACACGGCTTGAAGTTCAAAATCACTTTTAAAGCAAAATTAAAGTGATTTATCATTTTGTTTGCAACAACGAACATATTTAAATGATAAAATATATATATTTTGAGCAATTTTATGAAAATTAAAAAATCATGTCAGTGGACCTTTAAGTCTTTGTGTATTGTGATTTGAAACTAACTTATAAGTGTTATATTTCCTGACTTTTCTTATTATTGTATTGTATATCCATTTCTGTAACTTGTCATGGGACTGCAGATGTGAATTATCGTTTGCTTTGTCCATTTTTAAATAAAGTTCATTCCTCATAAATATTGTACGCCGTAATGTTTGTAGCTCGGGCTAAACTGCAACGCACGTTCCAGATGAGCCTTTAAATGTGACTCCAAAGACGTGCACAGAAGAAACTAATCAATACACAAGTCTGAACAAATTCACATTTAAATTTAAAGGACAACACCCACCGTGACAGTAACAATTCACCATATTGGACAATTATTCATTATTAATAATTAATTATTCAATACATAGTTCCCATGTGACGTCACATCTGTGGAATTTCCGGGTGGGTGGAGGCGGACGGAGCAGCAGGACAGTCTACTCACGATGTGTATCTTTCACGTTGTTTTTTTTTGTTGTTAATTTCTAATTAATTGCAATGGTTACTTCGTGTTGGGTCAGTGGGTGTTCCAGTCGGGTAGACGTTTTGGGCAACGCGCAGGTTTCACTTAAACCAAAAAAAAGTAAACGTGAAGGATTTATCTCATCGGAGAAGCTCACAGCAGCTGACTTTTCGGATCTGCTCTGAAGACGTCATGCTTTTGGCCGGTAAACAAAATATTCTACATAAATCATTTTGTGAAACAATGTCAGAACAATGTTAGAGTACAACTGTCTGTGTGTTGGAGCTGTTTTTTTCATTTTTTTTTTCATTATTTAGCAGCACCGTCTTGCTGTGTGTAGCTTAGCATGTTGCTAACGCGACAACGGCCTCTTCATGCCTGGACCACGGTCGACCGGCGGGGAGACCGCCCCAGTGGGGGAAGGAGGACGGGAGCCAAGTCATGCGGGCGACGCGTCGGTCCTATGGGACGTGCCCCCGCGGCCGCGACGGATCCACGCCGTCCGACCTACCTGAGCTCGCCGTGAGCCTCCGTGCGACGGACCCTCCGCTCCGGATGCTAACGCGACATGCTAACTTCCAACACGGTAACACTCAAAGTGCTGGTCCTGGTCCATGTTCAGCCTGGACTGTTTATTGGCTGTGTGTTATTTTAGTTAAACCTTTATTTAGCTGGTTAGATATGATTGAGACAGTTTACACATCTTTTTTGGATTTAAAGCTGTGAAGCTCTGCGCTGTGAAGCCGGTGTGCGCTCCTCGTAGTAATTAAATAATTAACGATATCAGAGTAACTACTTGGTGACAAGTTGTCCGCTTCGTCTGCCATGATTTCTTTCTCCAACTCATTCAACTCTGACCACTGCCATTTTGCTCTTGTTCTTTGGTCAATACCTGTCAGAGCTGCTGCATTACTACACACCCTCTCGTTCGCTCAGGTCAGCTGACCAGTTGCTTCTGAGGGTACCGAGGACAAAGCGCAAGCTTAGAGGGGACCGTGCTTTCTCTGTGGTAGCTCCTAAGCTCTGGAATGACCTCCCATTAGACATAAGACAGGCCTCTTCACTTGCTGTTTTTAAGTCTCTTCTTAAAACCAATCTTTTTTCTTTGGCTTTTGGTACAATCTGAGATGTTTTAACTTTGTTTTATTGTGTTCATAATTTATTATTTTAGTACTGTTTTTAGTCCCTTCCATTTTATGATTGTATTGTATTTTGTGATTGTGTATACAGCACTTTGGTCCTGTTGGGTGCATAAAGTGCTCTATAAATAAAGTTGGTATGGTATGGTACTGTATTTAGCTGTGGTAGCTCGAGTCTGTTTGTCCGCCATTTCTGCCTTTACGGGTGGCGAAAAACCCGGTATTGCGCAATACTCGCCACGTGTGTGGGAACTATGTACTGTATTCATTTCATTTTTGCATTTGGGCCAGGCGAGTGTAAAAACAAAACAAAAAAAACAACGGAGTCCCGGAAGCATCCGGAAACCCCGCCGATGATTGCCGAACTCCGGAATGACGTAAATAAAGGATCCAGAAGGCAGGAGTGAGTTCGTGATGGAGGCTTATGATGCTGATTTCAGTGAAAGTTCCAGTGGCATTTCTTTAGTTTTTTTGCCAAAAGTCAAGTGATCGCTTCCTCCTCGCTGTCTCCATGACTGAAATGAGGAAATGAATGAATTTGTCGTGAGCGAATTACACTCGTGTTCAACGTGGCTGCGCAGGGTTTCCTGGTGGGCTGCGGGACCAGCGCTCCCTGTTTGTTTTTGTTTTTTAAGGACTTTTTAATATAACACCGCTGCGGCTGGGGCTGTGTGGAGCTGCCCGCTCGCCTTTTTGTTCTCTCCCCCGACCTGTCAATCAATTCAGTAGTTGACCGGTCGGGTGGAGAGAAAGAGGGAGGCGAGCCGCGCGGCTTCGCACGACTTCGGCCGCAGCGGTGTTGTATCTTGTTGGAAGGTTCTGGAGAATGGGGAGGGCAGGGAGCACTGGTCCGGCGCCCGCAGCCCGCCGGGGGCTTTGCGGATCGAGCCGCGTGGCCACACACGAGTTTGGTTCGCTCTGACAAATTTATTCATGGATAGTTGGCACAGCTCTTCCTTAAGTCTCGTACAACTTTTCCCCTTAAATCCAAATGCCTGCATCATTGCTGACTCGTAGTCTTCCGGGTTAAAGTGTTTTGAACACAAAACACTGCTACGCGATGGAGCAATGAAGTCAGCTCTTTTGACTTGAACAAACTTTATCCAGCATTCTGAATCCTTTTGATGTTGGGGAAATAATGAACACTAACGCCATCCTTCGAGGTATTGCTGCAGAACTGGAAAACACATCGCTTTGGCATTTTCTTAGTTGTATTCGTACTCTGGTCAGAAATAAGAAAGCTACGTTGATGCATGCATTCAAGGTGGAGCCTTCAGTGACGTCGATGCCCATATATGGAGAGGGGCACTGTTTGCCCGAGCTGCTGCGTTAAAATCTCCTTTAAGTCATGAAATAACACATATAGCGTTATTTCTCTACAATATCAATAAAACGCTCCTGTTTTATTATTTAAGTCACTACTACATATTAATGGCGATGCAATTTCAAAACATGGTGGGTGTTGTCCTTTAATGTTCCAACCAAATCCAATGCAGACAAAATTATTACTGACATAAAAATGCTTGTTATTTAAAAATGGCCAAAAATACTTTTTCATTTCTTTTAAGATAAGAACTTTATTGATCTTGCAGAACGTTGTTGATTTGGACTGAATCAAGCTAAACAGTTACTATGATCCATTAGTTATTAAAAATGACTAATGATAATTATTATAATAATTATCATTAGTCATTTTTTACTATTTGCATTAAAACACAAAATAATAAATTTAACCTAATTATGTTGTCCCTACGTGTGAGAGTGAATGATTGTCTTGTTTGTCTCCATGTGTCCCTGTGATGGACTGGAGAAATGTCCAGCTTGTCCCCCGTCTCTCCCACAGGGACTGCTGGAGACGACTCCAGCTCCCGTGAGCCCAGACGGAGACGCAGGTAAAGAAAAAAATGAAAAGATGAATTTTTTAGGACTACCTTTATACTGTACTTCTTCCCAAACACTATTAGAAGACTTCGGTTTAATGTTGGAGTTTTATTGTATACAATATATAAAATAAAATGTATAGATATAAAATAAAAAATAAAATTAGAAGACAAAAAAATAAAGCGTTGCCTTTTTCAAAATGAATGCAGTTCTGTCCAGAAAAAGCTGAATGTGCTGCGATGCACAGCCTGTTGTGTAAAAACTCATCAGCATCGTTACATACTGAACTGTTGTTACTGCTTCTCACCGTCACGGGGCACATCTGGTTCTGGTCGGCGTGCAGGTTAGGAGGATGGAGGTTCAGGAGGTGGAGGCTGAAATCACCTGAAGGTCCATGAGCTCACTTGTTGTTGTTGTTGTTGTTTACCTCCTCCTTCCTGCAGGAACAAACAAACGCCACAGATAGAAACTGATGGAAAAACAAAGCGTTTTATTTTGAAGTCCTCGTGTGAAGCGTTCCTCTCGGTGGGGTTGGGTCACACGTGGAGAACCCTCGATGTGGAGCAGGTAGAAGGCAGCACAGACTTAAAGTGATGTTCATGTGATCATTGCCCTAAACATCACTGCAAGTCTTAACTGTCTCCGTCCCGTCGGTCCAACCCCACGTCTCCAACATGGTCCAAGGTTCTGTCATCACATAGAAACAGAACCAGCTCTGGGCTCACCTGGGCCCGTGGTCCAAAAGAAGGATCTTTACTGCTCCACGGTCAGAGTCCTGGTCCGGGACGGTGTCCTCTGTTGTCTTCCTCCTGGTCCATACTGAAGACAGAACGTTTGGTCTTTGCATGAAGCTGCAGCGAACAGAGACAGAGTCACACGCAGCGCACGTCAAACCTTCTCAATGAAACATGAACCTCTCCGATATGATCACTGTCGAGGGAAGAGTCGTCTTTAACTCCAGGAGGATTTGTCCCATCAGTGGATCTGGATTCAATCCTGAATGACTCAACGAGGCCTTCAGGTGCTCGACGAGGCCTTCAGGTGCTCCACGAGGCCTTCAGGTGCTCCACGAGGCCTTCAGGTGCTCTGAACATGATGGGACTGAGGTCAGTGCGCCGACAACAAGACACACAAAGATCTCAACAAACATGCTCCAATGCAGTGGTTCTCAAACTGAGGTCCCCGGACCCCTGGGGGTCTGCAAGCCAGTGCTTTGGGGCAGGGGCGGCCGGCCAATAGGGGGCGCTAGGGCGCCGCCCCACTGGAACATCTGGACCATTTTATATTGAAGACTTGAATTTTTTTTAATAAAAATGAAATAATAAAATAAAAATATTTCGAAATATATGCATATATGTTTTTAGTTGTGTAGGATAAATATTTTATGAGTAATGATGAGTTATATTGTTTGTTTAAAAAAAAGTTTTCTGATTGGTGACGTATTTCCTGTTTTGGGGGCGCATGGATCTTATCCGTTGACTCTCCTTATAAGTGGCGCAAGCACAGTTGTTCCACAACATGACAAAACAATGGGAAGATGCTGGGCGCAGTTTTCACCGCCCTCGACAGTCCAATGTGAGCTGTACCTACCGATCATGTGCTTCTGGCCGTTTATTTATTTATATTAAAAAATAATAATTAAGCCGTGCGTTCAGTGACTCAAGCAGACTTACTCAAGTAAGTTTTAAATCATTGAAAGCCCTTTATCTAATGTCTATTTGCATTTCTGATTGATATGTCTCTCAAATTTTAGATGGCTCTGTTTGTGATAAAAGCCTTCAGCTGACTGTTTATTCTAAAAGTGGCAACTGGTGAGTTTGTTTTTCTTTGTTTGTTTGTAGAGTTAGGTTGCCAGCGCAGGTTATTGTACAGTATTGGACTCTGATGGCTACATTTATTTTAATTTGCTTATAAAAAATGATCAAACATTAATAATTTTATATACTAAATGTCACTTGTGGTGTTTTACTATTTCTTAACACTGTATTGATCTGGAGAATGAAAACAAAGCCTCTTGCAAGTAGAAATGCAGAAATGTTTTAATCTCACTTATTTTCCTTTCTATAATTTATATATAATTTATTTATTTATATATTTTTTGTTTGTTCTTTGTTGTTTTAGTGAGTCAAATTGGTTCTTCTCATCCTGAGCATTTAATTGTTCTGTTGACCTTGTATTAATCTGCATTTGATTAAAAAACATATTTGAACTTGGGATTTGGGATTTCATTTTGGAGAAGACGGCATTTCAGGAACCGCCACTGCTTGGGGGTCTTCAAAAAAAGAGAGATTATTATTGTTTTTTTTTGTTTTTGTTTTTTACAAGCACATGATGTTTAACAACCACCAAATGCAGGAACTCGCATCTACTTTATACAAAAATTTCTAGGGGAGGACCCCCAGACACCCTCACCCATGCCACCAGTCACCCACTATTTGTGTTCCAGCGTCGATCAGTTCACAAATGAAGCTACTGCTGTGATGATTCTGTTCAGTTTGATGTAAAGAGTTTTCTGTAATAATTTCAAGAAGTATCAATACATTTATGTTCATTATGTGAATAGGTAGTTTTAAAGTTTTTTTTTTCTGAAAACTGTCATTTTTGGAAGTTGAAATTAAAAATGTTAATGAAAAATACACAATATTTAAAAGTATAAAAGTTGTATTTACACTATTAAAAACAGGTCTTAAGTATTTATGTTACAGAAATATTTCCATTGAATTAAAGAGACAAACTGAAGACAATTATTTGATTAACATGAGGTTCTGAGGGGGTCCCTGAACCCAAACAGTCTGAGAACCCCTGCTCTGATGTGCAGCTGATGATAAAAGAAGAAACGTCACATTCTGAGCTGCTTTAATCCCTGAAACATTATCAGGACACACGGACAGAACCGCTTGGATTAAATCACAAGAGTTGCTGTAGTTCCACTCCTGAGAAAAGAAGCAACTTTAAATTCATCAGCTGCATCAGCTGCAGATGTTTCTAAATAAAATGAGACTTTTCTGCAGTTTGCCTTCATTCTTGCAGCGTAAAGAATTAGAGATATAATAAATGTTAAATGCATTTTCTCTACAGATGCTTGAACCAAATATTGAGCTCTCTGGTTCAAATCAGGCCTCTCTTGTAAATGAGTCCCCGAGGCTCAGTGGCATTAAGCTGTATAAATAAAGGTTGAGTGAATGAAAACCGTGTCTTTAAATAAATCATAGCTCAGAAAACTAAACAGGAATTTTAGATTAATTTCATATTTTTATTGTTCTGAGTTAATTCATAATGTTATGGATGCAGCTTCGTTTTTCCTTCATTTTCTTATTTTATTCTGAATACAGTACACCGTTTTGACATTTAAGGGGGAACTTTGTTTTTTTTAATGTTTCAAAAAGTCATGTCATGAACTGCAAACATGTCTAATTAAGTGTTAGTGAAAGTTAATAAAAGATCAGCAAAAACCAAGTATCAGCCAAATTAATAATAATAATAACAATAATAATAATAATAATAATAATATAAAACTTTGAGTGTTTTAGTTCGTCCTTGCTGAGAAGCAGCTTCAAAGACTACGGGAACACGTGAGTGTCGCATCATAAGAAGCTTTCAAAAACAAAAAGAACAATAAAAGTCTCTGCAGTTAGAAGCTGGGTGTTAAAGTTGTGCTAAAATATATGAATAAATATAATAAACCTCCTTGTTTTAACCACCGACCCACCATGACGGATTATAACGCAGGAAAAGATAGAAAGAGATAAAAAAAGAGCACTGAATAATATTAAAAATTTAAAAACAAAGTAAATGGTAAATGGAGCTTATTTATATAGCGCTTTCCAGACCCCTGTGAGGAGCCCCAAAGTGCTTTACAATACCAACCATCCACCCATTCATACACACATTCATACACCGGTAGCGGTGGAAAATAAAAACAGTTGTGCAATTAAAATACAGCAAATGAGAATAAAGAGAAACAACAAACTGAGCAACATGAAATTACGACAGAGCAGATTACGGGCTTGGATTTAAAAAATTTATACAGGCTGCTACCCCCGCGACCCGACCCCGGATAAGCGGACGAAAATGGATGGATGGATGGATGTTTTTGCTACTTTTGCTACTTTTCTATTGTTTATTGTTTACTGTATTTGTATCATTGGCCTCGAGGCTCAATAAGATTTACCTGACTAAATAAAGGTTGAATGAAAAAAATAACAAATAAAATTCAGTGTAAAGTTATTTTTGATCAAAGCTTGTAAGAACACCCCCTCCCCCACACCTACAGAGCAATAAGTCTCTCTGGTGAAAGCAACTCTCTCTGAAGAAGCAAAATGCTGTTGGAATGTGGGGGTTATTTGTGGGGGGTGTATGTAAATGAATGTTCTCTGTGTGAGGGTGATCCTTTGTTTTGTCCTACTGGAGAGGATATGCTGGGAGAAGATTCTCAGGAGGGGATGTTTACCCACAAAAGATCTCCAGCCCCAGGGGTCAAGACACCTAATGGAAGAATACTTTAAAATTGTCATTTGACAAACTCACAGTAGTTCTAATAGTAGAATGAATTTCCTGGGTTTTCCAGTGTTAAAAGTTCTAAACTTCCTGGAACTGCTAGTGCTACGGGGAAGTTGGAATGTGTTGCAGGTCCAAGACTGTGGAATGAGTTGCCACTGAGTGTCAGGCAGGCTCCCTCACTTACAGTATTTAAGTCTCGCTTGAAAACCCACTTCTATTTTCTTGCCTTTAACATGATTTGATTTGATTTGATCCACTCTGTACTATACATTATTCGCAATTTTAGTTAGTTTCTGTTGCTATTTGTATCTATATTTTTACTTTATGATTTTCCTGTTTGCTATGCTTGTTTGTTTCTAATTTACAGCACTTTGGTTGGCCTTGTGTCTGTTTAAGTGCTCTATGAATAATGTGGTATGGTATGGTATGTATGAAGTAATTTATGATTCTGTTAATAAATGATTTATCTCCTGGTCAATCAACATAAATGAACGTCTCATGCCTGTTACATCTTATCAGCTGGTCGCAAAATGTATTGATTAATCTGAAAAAGAGAGAACCCATGAATATTTGATGATAATTTGTGTCAGTATAAAACCTGGGTAACACTTTATAATAACTACACACTATTAAGCCTTATTTAAGCATTAATAAACATTTAATTAACAGTGAAAACATCATTAATTAAGGATGATTCACACTTAATACACTATTAATTAACACACTTGTTAACGCTTTATACATAAAGAATAATGAGTTCCAAAACCTACGTACTCAATGTTTATTCATGCTTAATAACTCATGAATTAACTATGCTATCTATATTTGTAAATGCACAAATTAATGTGCTTTCACCACATGTATTAAATGCGTACTAATTGTTAAATAATGTTTGAATTCACTATCTATTAATCCTGCAATGCATCATTAATTAAGGCAGTTGCTAGTAGTTACTTAAGTGTATTTGTGAACCATTCTAAAGTGAAGACTATTCATGCTTTATTAAGGCTTTGTTAATGTTTCATAAATCCTAAATAGCCACAAGTTATTTTTCCCTTGTGGAAATCAGACAAAAATGAATTCACTATCTATTAATCCTGCAATGCATCATTAACTAAGGCAGTTGCTAGTAGTTACTTAAGTGTATTTGTGAACCATTCTAAAGTGAAGACTATTCATGCTTTATTAAGGTTTTGTTAATGTTTCATAAATCCTAAATAGCCACAAGTTATTTTTCCCTTGTGGAAATCAGACAAAAATGATTTCACTATCTATTAATCCTGCAATGCATCATTAATTAAGGCAGTTGCTAGTACAGTAGTTACTTAAGTGTATTTGTGAACCATTCTAAAGTGAAGACTATGCCCAGCTGTTTATCCGCGTTTTAACATGTTACATCGGTGTCCATCAAACATCTGAGGCTGCCAGGCACACATGGATGCGAGCTCCCGGCCCCAGCAGGCGTCTCGGACCGCCACCAGTCGGGTCCGTTAGCATTAGCATGTTAGCTCGTGGTCCCTCCACTAAATCTTGCTGTCTGCTGCTTCACGCGTTCCACAGCGTCTTTGTCCTTGGTCTATCTGTCCCTACGCAAAACCGCCGTTCAGCTGCAGCGCATGTGTCCGCGCGGAGCAACCTCTGAACCAACAAGGTTTGGCTGTCGAAGCCGGAGCTAACCGAAGCTAAGAAACATAGCGACCGGAAACTGTCGGAAACTACCGGAAACTGCGTAATTCGGCTTAAAAATAACAATAAAAAATAATTGTAATAATAATACTTTATTTATATACCCAGTTAAAGAATAGAATAGAATAGAATAGAATAGAATATATCTTTATTGACCTTGACATTGCACCGGGGCACAAAGACAACGTTAATGATTACGCACATTCATCATAGGATAGGGACGAGCGCACGAAGTCGCAGCAGTATAAAACCGCGCCACCACAATCAGATATGGAAAAAGGAAAGACACAATAGGTATCATTTGTGTTATTCAAAAAGAGAGTCTATCAAAGATTGCCTGAGGACACTCCATGATAAAGTCCCAAAAACTCTAACAGCATTAAGCACATCACACGAGACATAGTTGCAGTTTTGACGACAGGCGGGAGGAACAGTCTGTGTGTTTCTGTTCAGATAAGAGCAGTTCGCTGGTCTCAGAGCTCGGCTCCAACCGAGAACACACACACAGAAACCTCTTGGGGGAGGGTGGTTGGGAGGGCAGCGGGCCCTTCAGCTCCCAGCTCAGGAGAAGATTTGTAGGCAGCATTCAAGGCCAGAGACCAGATTAGATTTGTTGCTTATTTTTCAGTCAGACCACAGTGTTCTTTTTACTGCAGTCTTTTAGTCCAGGTGCAGCTTCTGGGTCCAAATCGCCGAATCGAGTCAGGTTCCGAGCTAAAAAGATCCTTCCGTATGTGCCCTGTTTGAATCCGAGCGGCTGTAAAAACGAGTCCCACACACCACGGTCCGCGGCAGCCGCCACTCACCACCGTGTGATTCAGCTCGCACAACAGCTGGGAAGGTCATTCATAGCCTGGTTCAAAGCATTTTTGCTGAGCAGGAAGTCTCGCCAGCTCGCCGATCGCGGCGGTCCCTCAGCCTTCAGTGGCAGGAGCCACCGGTATCCCAATAAATCACAGAGGTTCCACGTCCCCGACAGAGTGAGCGGACAGTTACATTAGCCTGCTCATCGAGTCCATAATGTAGCTCACCGCATGCGTGTCGAAAGGGCGCTCTGGCTCTCCCCGGCCAGAACGCTTCGCGGAAATTTATGTTATCGATAGTATCGATAGATGAAATGGCCCAGAAAGCAGTCCACGCACATAAATCCATCCCAAATTGGTTCGAGCGAGCGCTGAAGAGTTATAGACGAGACAAATGCAGAAGCAGGGAGGGGGAAACCAGCGAGGTTAGGAGCGAAAGGAGATGCGACCTGCCCTGCCGAGAGCTT
>JBBPBX010000702.1:100021-113863 GCA_038048925.1 Garcialebias charrua | reverse complement strand
AAAAAGTCACAAAGACCCACCCCCCAAGAGAGATGTGTATTGGGCAACTATGGGAGCGCCCGCGTGTGACGAAGCTAAATGTTTTTGGTGGCAGGAAGCTCGTTAGCCCCTCCGATAAAATAAAATAAAAAAATCTATGTATTAGCCACAGCTGCGGGGTTCAAAGCCTGTGATACACCGGAGAGTATGATAGACTGAACAGAAAACATACAGACACCTGTACATTTGCAGCCAAACAAAACATCTCCCTGCATGGTGTTTGTAAAAAAAACACACAAAATGACCACAACAGAAGAGAAGAAATGAACAGGTCAACCCACATTAAGCTGATGACTCGACTTACCTGCCCGTCTTTCTGATCTTTGAGGTCTCCGACAACTCCTTTTTTTTCCATGTTCAGGGTAAGAATGGTCTCTGGAATGGATCCTTGTCTGGATTCAGTCAATTTTTTGGCCCCAGCCAGCTGATCCATCAGCAGGTCCCGGTCATTCTGCAGACTGGCCATGGATCTGGAAAAGGAAGACAGCTGCTCGCTGTAGGTGATGTTTTCCAGAAGCACCTGTTTCAGCTCCTTATCCTTCTCTGTCAGTGCCTTGAACAGTTCATCCAGCAGCTTGCTCAGCTCTGCCTGTGCATCTTTGCTCTTAAGAGCTTTCAGTTGATGAACAAGTAGATCCCTCTCCTTAGTAAGTAGGTTTAGGTCTGAAGATGTGTCCTGCAAACTGTGCTCCGCCTTGTTCAAAGCCGCCCGAGTCTGCTGAAGCTCCTCATCAAATCTGCTCCGGAGGACCTTGAAGTCTTCTATGAGTTGGTCTCGGTCATTTTGTAAAGCCGTCATGGCTTTGCACAAAGATTCCTTTTGATTCTTCATGTCTTTGTTTAGGGATTTCACATTGGCTAACTGTTGCTTCACGCTGAGTAGCTCTTTTGTGAGCTCAACCAGCTTTTGATCCGCCTCCTCTCGCTGGTTTAACATCATCAGCTCTGCGTTGCGTTCAAACACATCCCGCTCATTATCGTATTTGTCCTTAGCTTCGGACAGTTTTTTGTCAGTCTCACTTTCCAGCAGCTGCAGTTTTTCCTTAAGGTCATCAGCTGAAGCTTTCTGTGAGAGAAGCTTCCGCTGGAGGTCATGACATTCAGCTGCTTTGGCTGCCATGGTGTCCTGTAAATCAGAAATGTTGTTCATTGTGGCTCTCTCCTCTTTCTGTGTCAAAATCTCACCTTCCAGTTTGGTCACGAGAGCTTTAAGTTGAGAACTCCCTTCGTTTTTCTCTTGGAGTTCCAGCTGAACATCTCGGAGTTGTTTTTCTGCTGCAACCTTTTGATTTTCCAGGTTCCTGATCACATCCTGCTGCTTCCTAAGCAGAACCTTCAGCTGATTGTCTTTGAGGGACAGCACCTGGTTTAGATCCTCTCTGTAGCGCAACAGCTGGGCTCTGAGCATGGCGTTCTCAGAGTTCAGGTCATCCATCTGATGTAGAAGTTTCCTGATTTCATGTTTGAAGCTTTTATTTGCACCACCGTTCCCATCAGTGGAAACCTCAGTTGAACCCGACTGACTCTTTGCTTCCAGTGTTCTGTAATCAGACATTAGGCGTCCCTGTTCGCTCTGTAAGGACGTTATTGTGTTCTTGAACAATTCCACCTTAGCCTCAATCTGCTCCTTGTCCTGAACAGTCATGTCCACCTGAATCTGCAGACTTCTGACTTCAGCCATGAGGGCTCTTGCTTTCGTGTCCGCTCTTTCCCGCTGGTGGCTTAAAGACATCAGCCTGTCCTCGTAAACAGATGCCTGGCTTCGAGAGTTGGCCTGGAGCTGCTCCAGATACTCAGAAAGCTGACCATCTTTGCTGGAGAGCAGGGAGATCTCAGCATCTTTGCTGTGAAGCAGTGTTTTGAGTTGAATAGAAATTCCCTCCTGCTTCTCAAAGTCTGCTTGCATTTTGTCACGTTGAGTGCGTAAAAGAAGCAGCTGAGCTTCTGCGTCCGAGTTCACCTTCACCATCTGTTCGTAGTGATGCTGCAGATGAGAAAGCATGTCTTCTTTGTCAGCGAGCTGTCGATTAAGAGCGTTTTTTTCTTGTTCTAGTTGTTCCACTTCTGTGTTAAGTTCCTTCACCTTCACAGCCATGACTTCTGCATTCTGGCTCAGCTCAGCATTGGTTGCACTCACGATAAACATATGTCTCTGATGTGCAGACGCAGCCACAGAGTAATCGCTCAGAGTCCTTTCAAGTCTCGATTTTGCCGTCTGTAGTTCATGTAGCTCCTTGTCTTTCTTCCTCGTGTTCTCCAGAACACTGGTGATCACGGAGCCTTGTTCCAAGAGCTGCTTGTCCTTCTTCTTCAGGCTCTTTTGGTATAAATCATCCCAGAGTCTGGAGGAGTCCGCCCCGTGTGGAACTGAAGTCAAAGCAGACAGTTTGGCTTCGCTGGTCTCGGCCGTTCTCTTCAGAGCGTTTATCTGGAGGTCTTTGGCGTCCAGCTGCTTCATCAAGTCGTTCAGTCTTTGACTTTCGTCTTCTGTCACATCCTCGACTTCATCTATTTGTTGCTGTAACTGATTCTGCATGTGTGTTTGTGGTTCGTCGATGCTTTGGGATGATTGTATTTCCTCTGGCTGTTTGTGGTGCTGCAGCTGGTTTCTTTCACACTCTAAGCTCTTGACATTGTCCTCAGCCTCCCGGAGGAGTTTCCTGAGCGTGATCAACTCGCGCTCAGCTTGTTTATTGCTCTCCTCCGATGCAGACAGCTTGTCCAAGCCTTTCCTCTTTTCTTCTTTCAAAAATCCACAGAGTGACTGCGAGCTCTTCAAAGTGCCTTCCAGATCTAAAATCACCTCCTGGTATCTGATGCAGTTTTGTTGGAGCTGATTTATCTCCTGGTGTTTCTCTTTGAGCAGCTCTTGCAGCTCTTTCGTCATGTTCTTGGAACCGTCGTTGCCTCTTTGAACAGCTTTGAGTTTCTCCTCTAACTCTTGGACTAACTTGAGCTGTTCCTGCTCCTTTTCTCGCCTGAATCCAGCGCTCGTTTCTTGGCTGGCTGCGAGCTGAGCAGTCATCTGCACCTTCTGGCTCTGCAGAACGCTCACACACTCGGTCAGCTCACAGATTCTCTTAGAATTCTCCTGGATCACCGTTTCAACATGTTTGTTTTCACTTTTAATTGTCTCTGAAATGTCCCGAGTGTTCTCAAGCTCCTCCTGCAGAAGCGACTTGTCGTCCTCCAGGATCCTCACCTTCTCGTTCAGACCGAAAATCTCCTGGCAGTGCTTGGCATTAATGTCTTTCAGCTCTTTGATGGCATCGTCCTTCTCACCCAGCTGCAGGTCAAGATTAGTCTGCATTGTCTCTATTCTTTTACAGAGATCTGACTTCTCTTTTTGTAACAGATGGTTTATGTCGAGCTGTGCATGAATTTCTGTTTTTTGGACTTCGATATGAACAGTCAATGCATTATTCAAACTGAGGGCTTCATCAAGTTTAATCTGCATGTTGTTTGTGTACGTGTTGGACTCCGAGTGCTTCTCTTCCGACAAACAGATGGCCGCTTCCAACTTTTTTGCTAGTTGTCTGTTTTCTAGCTGCATCTCTGTAAGTTTTACCCTGAGATCCTCTGAAGAGTCTCTGAGTTGACACATCTCTTCTTCCAGAAGCTGCTTTTTGTTGCTTGGCTCACATGTTTCCAGTTTATGTTTTCCATCCAGTTCAGCAAGTTCCTTCTGAAGTTTCTGATTCTCTCCCTCAAGCTCCTCAATTCTTTGCCCTTTCTCTTTGGTAAATGTGTCTGTCCTCTCTTTAATTCTTTCGTTTTCTTTCTCCAGCTCTTGAGCTTGCTTTTGCCAACGCTCCGTCTGACTCTCGTGGTGGTGGATTTTCCTGTGAGCATCCTGACGCTCTTCTTTGGCTTCTTCTAAAAGTTGTCTCGTCTTGTTCATCTCAGTGCTTATGTTTTTGTGAGCCTGCAAGAGAGACTCGTACTTCTGTTGCAGCTCTGAATGCTTAGACTTCCACTTGGACAGCTCTTCCATTTGAGAGTCTTTAAGTGACTGGAGTTGGCAGGAGAAGTCTTGTTTCTGCTGAGTGATGTTCTCGATGGTTAGCTTCAAGCTGTCACAGGCTGCAGAGAGGCTGCGGTTCTCGTAGAGGATGCGCTCCACCTCAGAGTCTAATTTGTCTCTGTCTTTAATATAAGACGACGCAGAACTCTCAAGGTCCAGGTTTTGTTGTTTCAGCTCCAGCACAGATGATGTCAGCTCTGAACACCTGGCTTTGTTAGCTTCTTTTTGAGTGGACAGCCGCTGAATTTCTTCCTTCAGCAACAAGTTTTCCTTCAGAAGTTCCTTCCTGGAAAGTAACGCAGCTTGAAGTTTCCTGGTGAGAATTTGACTTTGGTTATCTTGCTCTTGAGATTTCTGCAGCACTTCAGCTTCTGTGCTCATCTTTTCAACGGTAACTTCATGCATTCTAGTTTGCTGCTGCAATTGGAGCTCAAGTGAAGCAACCAATTGTTTTTTTTCAGACAAAAAGTTGTCTGCTTCCTTTAGTTTCATTTCAGAGTTGTCGGCACAGTCTTTCTTTCTCTCCTCTTGAATTGTATTTAATTTTTTGGACGTCATTAGTGGCTGTCTTAGCGTAGTTCTTTCATCTTGGAGTTCACGGTTTGAATTTTCATTTTCATGCTTTAAAGGATGAGTCTTCTGGAGTTGCTCGGCTGAAACATCTTTGTTCTCACTAAGTTGCTGCTGTGTTTCTGAGAGCATTGTTAAATAACTGGACTGTGAAGTCTCTAGTTGTGCTCTGAGCCAATCACATTGCTCCAGAAGAGCATCCCTCTCTTCCATGAAGCTTTGCTTTTGTTCTTCCAGTGCAGTCAGATTGGGCTCTAGAGCAACATCTTTTTCCAAAGCTTGTGTTTGAGCTTTCTCCAGACCATCTTGCACACTGAGCAGAGTTAATTTCAAAGATGTTTCTCTCTGTTCAAACGCCCTTAAAGCCTGGTCTTTATCGGCCATTTCGAGGGAAATAATGTCGAATCTGGATTTAACTAATTCTAGTTCCGATTGCAAAGACATCTTTATGTCCTGCAGAGTTCTGTCCTTCTCTTCAACAAGCCGTCTTAAAGAGTTCAGTTCCTCCAGGTAAGTTGTGGAAGCTTCATGGAGCTCCTCCAGCTCAGTGAGCTTCTTGTCGAGGTTTATTCTCTGCTGATGGTGTCGCTCCGTCAGAGCCGTGTGTTCGGCGTGTAGCTCAGATAGCTCTCGAGTCAGTTTCTCCTCGTTTTCTTGAGCTTTCTTCAACCTCTCTTTGTGTGCCAAGAGGGCAGCCTGGGCTTTTTTCTGCAGCGCTGCTTTTTCTGACTTGATTTGTGTCAGCTCCTTCTCTAAATCCACAACACTGGCAGTGGATTTGTCCTTCAGCTCGTCTTGAAGCATCTTGATTTCATCTTGAAGCTGCTCTAATTTCTGCATTAGACTCTTCCTGTCCTGCTCAAACTCCTTTTCCCTGTGTGCAGCTCTGGACTGCAGCTGTTCCATGACTATATTCTTATCGTCGATTGATTTCAATGTTTCACACAATCGCTCTTCTCTCTCAGTCAAGCTACTTTGCAGTGTTTGTTTTTCCGACTGGAGTTGTTCCACAAGACTTTTACTCTCCGCTTCATTCTGAAGAATCTTCTTGTCCAGAAGAGAAAGCTTTTCTTCGTGTGCTTGTGCTGCAGCTTCAGCTTGGTTTCTTACTGCACGCAACTCTTCTTGCAGAACCGAAGAGTTGCTTCTTTCTTCTTTCTGCTTCTCGTATCCATCAATCCTTCTCAGCAGATCTTTCCTCACAACAAGAGCAGCATGCAGCTTCTTCTTCACTGTTTCTTTTTCTTTGGATAAAATGGTGAGCTCGTTCTGCAAGTTTTTGACTTCCTGTTGGGACTGTAAACGTTGTTCTTCACATTGTTGAGAAATCTCCTCCAACTTCCTTGCTGATGCTTGGAGAGCGTGCTCCGAGTTTTCTAACTGCGTTGCCGGAGAACTATTGTCGTCCATGAGTTTCACTCTTTCATTTGAGGAAGACTCCACCATCTGGGCCACAGAAGAGTCTTTGTCCTTTAACTGCTGCTTCAGTCCAGAGAGCAGTTCCTTCTGCTGACCCATTTGAACACTCATATGGTTGATTTGTTTTTCTTTTGCTCTCAGTTCAGCATGCAGCGACACATTTTCGACAGACGCTTCTCTCACTTTCTCCACTTGGGCTTTAAGTTGATCGTGTAAATTGTCCACAGCTTCTTGCAGGAGAGCAATCCGACCCTTCTCTTCATCGCTCTCTTTCTGGAGCTGTGCCATACTTCTATTCAAATCACTTTTTAAAATGTCCATCTCAGCCTGATGACATTCTTCTACCTGCGTTATTAACTTCTGAAAATATGATTTGTCTTTATTTAAAGTAGATGTCTCGAACGGATCTTTCCCCGCACCTTCTTTCCTCATTAAAAGCGTTTGCAGCTCAGCTACCACAGATGTTAAAACCTGCTGTAGGTTTCTGTTCTCGTCGTCTTTTTCCTGAAAAGATGCTAAAACCCGTTCGAGTTGGACTCTGGATGCGGACGCTTCGAACTCCTTTGTACTCAGCTGATCAGAGCCCTGTCTAACTGCAGCAGAAGCCTCCACTAGTTTATCTTGCAAAGTGTTCAAGTCTTGTTTTAAAGCATTAACTTTAACATCTTTGGACCTGATTTCTTCTTCAATGTTTTGTATCTGTTCTACGAGGAGATTCCTCTTCTGCTCCTCCCTCTCTAAAACCAACAGCCACTCTCTCTCAGAGTCCTGCAGGAGTTGTTCTAGCTTTTGGATGTTTTCTTTCAGCTGGGACACTTGTTGGTCTTTGGCACTAACGTCAGTTTGAAGGCTCTCCATCCACTTCTCCTGCTCCTCCTTCTCTGCCACCACTCTTCTAACTTCTCGCTGTAAATGTGCCTTTTCCTCCTTTGACAAACGGATCTTCTCGTTCAGAGTCTTGTTCTGCTCTTTGAGTGTCTGCAGCTCTGAAAGCACCTGGGATGCCTGTTTAGCCTGAGAGGCGTACTGATTGTTTATTGCGTGAAGAGCCATTTCTCGTTGCTCGTGGTTCTCCGTCAGCGCGTTCATTTGTGCTACGACCTGCAGATGCTGGAATTTAAGTTGTTCTATCTCCACAGTCAGCTGACTTACACGTTCTTGATGAGATGCTAAAATGTTGTCCTTTTCCTTTGAAAGGCAAGAATGTAAGGTTTTGTTTGTTTCCAGTTCATCTCTGGCCACAGATAACTGTTTCCTCAGAGTTTCCATGATCTGTTGTTGTTCATCTAATTGTGCTTTAAGATTAGAAACTTGCTCACTTTTCTCAGATAAGTGCCTTTGGACAACTTGTAACTCCTCCAAGTGAGCTGCATGTTGTTTCTGCAGGTTGCTGAAGGCACTTTGAGTCTCGTCTGCTGACCTGTTCAAGGTTTCTGACTCAACGGACAGTGACTGAACCTGACTTTGTAGCTGAGACACCAACTCTGTGCTTTCCACCAGCTTAGCTTTAAAGAGTGCCGCTTCGTGCGCTCGTCTCTGGAGATCTATCAGAGACTTGGACTGCTCCAGAAGCTCAGCCTCTTTACACTCCAAAGTGTTTTTGACACTTTCCACTTCACAAACCTGCATTTGGATGGAGTTGATGAGCTTCGAAACAGATTCCTCGAGATGAGAAGTTTTTTCTTTCAAGCTGTCGCATTCAGCTTCTTTAGCTTGCAGACGTACGGTGAGATTTTCAACAGCAGTAGAAGAACGATGTTGAAATTCAAGGCTGGACTGCTCTTTTTTCTCCATCATGTTCTTCAGCATGCTCGACTCTGACGTTAAACCATCAACCTGACCTCTGAGCTCACGGTTTACATCTTCAAGCTCTGAAAGCTGTCTTTGCAAGCTGCGGTTGTCGTCTTTGCTCCGTTTCAGCTGCTTCTCCTGCTCAGTGATGCGACTGTCAAGCTGATGGATCAAACTCTCCTGTTTTCTCAACTTGTCATCTTTTTCCTGACTGATTGAAGTCATCTTTTCAGTACCTGAATGCACCGCTTCGAGTTCACTGAGTTTGTTGGAAAGCTCTGCTGTGAGCCTGGTGATGAGCTCTTGAGATTCAGACTGCTCACTCACAGTTTTCTGCAGGTCACGTTTCAGGATCAGATTGTGATCCTTCAGGGCCTGAATGCTGTCTTTCAGTTGGACAACGTCTGCCTTTCTGTGCTGCTCCTCCTGCATCAGCCGACAGTTCTCTGAGGTGACCTTCTGCACACAATCCTTTAAACGTGTAATCTCAGCTTCCATCTCTGCAGCATTCTCCTCTATGGTCCTGAGCTGACGGTTGAGAGAACGAACAGACTCATTTCGTTTATCCAGCTCATATTTATGACTCTGAAAATCCTTTGTAACTTCTTCTAAAGTCAATTCTTTTTGCTCAAGCTGCTGCTTGGTCTCAGAGATTTCTTGTCTGAACAACTCGACCTCAGCTTGTGTCTTCTGAGCGAGGTCTTTCTGCAGCAGGAGCTCCTGCTGATAAACATCACACTCCTCTGCTTTCTGCTGAAGCATCAAGTCTTTCTCCATCAGAGCAGACTTCAGAACCAAACCTTGTTCCTGAAACGCTGACGTTGCATCCTGAAGTTGCACCAGTTGGTTCTGCTGAGTTTTCTCCATGTCGTTCAGGGACACGCTGAGCTGGCTAACTTGCTCTTGCAAACTGTTGCGTTGTTCTTCCTTCTCTGTCAACATTTTAGACAGATGCGTGCTTTCATTCTTCAACTGTAGCAGACGTGTTGAGTTGGAGCGTTCACGTTCCTGGAGGAGCTTGTGTAGCTCGTCTTTGGCCTTCAATAAAGTGCTAATTTCTCTCTGATTCTCTAAGGTCAGAATTTCAAGCCTGGAAGCTTCTTTTTGGAATAAACTTCTCTCAGCTGTTAGTTCAGAAAGTAATTTTTTGTTCCCGGCTAATTCTTCCTGTAAGCTTTGGTTTTCGTTGGTCAGAACGCCGATCTGGACACTAAAAGAGGAATTCTGCTCCAGCAGTGTGCTGAGACGTTGGGTGAGCTCCGACACCCTCTGCAGGTGCTCAGAGAGGTCCTTTTGTCTGGACTCGCAGGCAGCACCAAGCTGCTGCTTGTCCTCTGTGAGAGCCTGGATTGAGGCATTTAAACCTTCCAGCTCGGTTTTTCTCATCTCGGCCTCACACTCAAACATTGTGCTGTTCTTTGCCAGCGTTCTGATTTGGTCATTCAGAGCATTCATGGCCCCGTTACTCTTGTTCAGTTCATCTTTGTAAATTTCACATGTTTTTTCCATTTCTTGAAGCTGCTGTCTCAGACATGAAACTTCTTTTTGAAGTGTTTCAGTTTCAGTTTGAAGTTCAGATTTATTAGTTTCCTGTAATGTGATTTCCCTCTGCAAACTTTGGTTCTCTTCTTCTTTTTGTTTCAAAGTCAACTCCTTCTCCATCAATGAAGCTTTCAAATTAGATTTCTGTTGTCGAAGTGAAGCTAAAGTCTCCTCCAGCTGTGTTTGCTGAAGGTGGCAGGCTTCGACTGTAGCCTGACAATCTTTGCAGGTTTCTTCTTTCTCTGTGACGTCGAGCTGCAGGAGTTTGACCTGAGAACTCAAGTTGTGCACTCGTTCTTTCATTTGAATCGTTTCCTCTTCTTTTTCTCTGAGCATTTGGTTGAGACGACAACATTCATTTGTTTTCTCAAGCAGCACTTCTGAGATCGAGAGTGTGTTTTGCTCAATAACTCGATTCAGATTGTCTTTTTCCGTCTGCAGCCCTTGAATAGTTTTGCTCTTTTCAGAAAGCTGCCGCTCAATAAAAGATATGTTTGCCTGTAAAGAATCTGCCTGAGCAGTAAGTTCTGTGACTTGCAGCTGAAGCTTGTCTTTCTGCTCGGTAAGGAGGTGGAGCTGACCTTCCAGGCTGCTGTTCAGTTGAAGAGCAGACATGACCTCATCACTGAGCTGATTCACTTGATGTTTCAGCAGCTCCAGATCCTCGTTTGCATCTTTAAGTTTGTCTTCAAGGTTCTGCTTATCTGTCTCTGTGATTTTTAAATCATTCTCCAATTTGGAGATAGCATCAGACTTGCTCTGAAGTTCACCGACCAACTTCTCGTTCTCTGAACTCCAAACTTTCAGTTCTTCATTGAACTCCTGCCTCCCATCCACCATCTTCTGATTAGCTGCCTGTAGTTGATTTTCCAGCGATGCTACAGCTTCCAGCTTCTCTTTCATTTGCTCCTCAAGTCTTCCAGACAACGTCTGAACTTCATTGTCGTATTGTTCCACTCGAACTAAAAGTTTGTTTTGCTCCTCCTTGAAGGATTTCAGCTCTTTTTCATAAGTCTCCTGCTGTAGTTTGTCATTGATCAAAAGTCCTTCTGATTCGTGAACCTTCTGAGCAGAAAGTGCTAGCTGTTCCTTCAGCAGAACAATGTAGGTTTCACATTCAGAAAGATGATTACTATGATTTGAGGTAACTTTCTGGATTGTTCTTCTAAGATCTTGGATAGTTTTCTTGTCATCTTCGGCCTGCTTTATCAGCTGCTCCACCTCAGCTGCTTTAGATTCACTCTCCTTTGTAGCTGCTTCTAGCTCTACCTCAGAGTCTTTTAGCTTCTCAACCAGCTCAGAGACTTTGTTGTTCAAGACTTGCTGGTCTGAGTCCTGGGAGTCTCTGATGATCATGGCCTTCTGCTCAGCCTTACTCAGAGCTTTTTCAACCCGGATAAGGCTCTCCTCTTTCAGTTTGAGCTCCTGCTCCAAAATTGTGACATGTTCTGCATGCTCAGACAAGTTGCTGGTTAGGCTCAAGATCTCTTTGTCCTTTTCCAACAGAGCATCTTTCAGATTATCAATTTCCCGTTCACAGCTTTGAAGGTCATGAATAAGTTGGGCCCGCTCCTCCAGTTGAGAGGTGTTTAGCTTGTCCAGCTCCTCGTTTGTCTGATCAAGCTCAGTTTGCAACATTACAACGGAGACCTCTTGCTTTTGTGCCTGCAATGAAACAAAAACCATAATGAAACACCAAGCAAATCCATTTTCACATTGCACTTGTCATCATGGGAGTGTAAATAAGTTTTATCCATTAACCTACCTTATCTAACCTATCATGTCCTCTAGGAGATGCAGTAAATGAATGTAACTAGTGGTGTCAGGTCAACAGTGCTATATTAAAGCCTCTAGTATACTCGTGCGTACGTCAGTCCGCTGAGGTCTGCGCATACCGGATTAGAGTCGAAGTGGACGCCCGCAGGACATGTCTGTGCAAAACTCAATTTTTACGACTGCATACGCGTACTCTGTGTCGCACAATAAACTGCCCGGCGACGGAGTGTTTTGTATGCAACACCAATGTACTAAATTCCCCTTCTTCATCCCTGATCTGGTTTAATGGCCGTTTTTTTTTTTCCAAGAGGCAAGCGATCTTTTCTTCCTCCTCTGTTGACTGAAATTGTAAGAAATGAAGGAATTTGTCACGAGAGAAATAAAATCAGGTCCAACGTGGCTGCAGAAAGGTCTGATTTCCTGGTAGGCTGGTATGATGTGTGGGCTGCAGGGCCAGCGCTCCCAGATAATTTTTTTTTTAGAACTCTTTAATTAACAACATATAACAGTTGGCCTTGAGCAATATTCTTCATCAGTACTAGGGTACATCAGTACATGCTCAGAAAGTGCCTCCATCAAAAAATATGTTAAATGTTATCCAACACAAAACCATGGTTAAATGCGGAAGTTCGCACCTTGCTGGCAGCCAGGAATACTGCCTTCAAGTCTGGAAACTCAGAGGAGCTGAGAAGGACTAGGGGCGAAATGGTTGCTGGAATCAAGAGGGCCAAAGCCAAGTATGCACAGAGAATTGAGGGTCAGTTCACATCACAAGACCCACGGAGCATGTGGAGGGGATTAAAGTGCATAACAGACTATAAAGGAAGGAGTGAACAATGCCCCAGAGATCCATCTCTGCCAGATGCCCTCAACAGGTTTTATGCACGCTTTGAGGACCCAAACAGACCACCCAGCACCAGACTCACCTCACCACCGGATGAAGAGCGTCTCAGCGTTACCGCAGCAGAAGTGAGGAGTAGTCTCAAGAGAATCAACCCTCACAAAGCAACCGGTCCGGACAACATTCCCGGGAAAGTGTTAAAAGAATGTGCTGATCAGCTCTGCGATGTGCTGGCAGACATCTTTAACACCTCACTTGCCCTGGAAACAGTTCCCACCTGCCTGAAGACTGCCACCATCATCCCAGTCCCAAAAAGCTCCACAGTGACTGGCCTGAATGACTATCGGCCAGTGGCCCTCACCCCGATAGTCGCAAAATGCTTTGAGAAACTGGTCATGACTCACATCAAAACATCCATCAACATGAACGTGGACCCCCATCAGTATGCATACCGTGAGAACCGATCAACAGAGGACGCCATCTCCTCTGTGGTCCACACTGCTCTCACCCACCTGGATCAGAAGGACTCATACGTCCGTATGCTCTTTGTGGACTTCACGTCTGCCTTCAACACCATGATCCCCCAAACCCTGATGGACAAACTATTTACACTTGGACTAAGCCCCTCCATTTGTAACTGGGTCGCAGACTTCTTAACAAACAGACCTCAGTCCGTGAAGATCCACAACTTCTCCTCCTCCACCATAACCCTCAGCACTGGCTCTCCTCAAGGATGTGTGTTAAGCCCTCTTCTGTTCACTCTGCTCACACATGATTGTGCAGCCACCCATCCAGGCTGTCATATTGTTAAGTTTGCAGATGATACAGCTGTGGTGGGCTGCATCACAAACAATGATGAGTCCAGCTACAGGCAGGAGGTGGAACACCTGGAGAGCTGGTGCAAAGACAATAACCTTCACATAAATGTGAAGAAGACAAAGGAGATGATTGTGGACTTCAGAAGGAAAAAACACACCCACACCCCACTGAACATAAGAGGATCTGCAGTGGAAGTGGTCTCCAGCTACAAGTACTTGGGTGTACACTTGAATGATAACCTCAGCTGGACCAACAACACCACCAGCATGATCAAAAAAGGTCATCAGAGACTCTACTTCCTCAGACGACTGAGACGTGCTGGTCTGAGCAGCCCAGTTCTCACCTCCTTCTACAGGTGCGCAGTGGAGAGCATCCTGTGCTCCAGCATCAATGTGTGGCATGGAGGTTGCACAGCTGCGGAAAGAAAAGCTTTACAGAGAGTGGTGAAGGCTGCACAGAGGTCTGTCGGAGTCAGTCTCCCCTCTATCACAGACATTTACACCTCCAGATGCAGGAAAAGAGCCACCTGCATCATGAAAGACCCCACTCACCCTGCACACACACTTTTTGCCCCACTCCCCTCAGGAAGGAGGTTGAGGAGCATTAAGTGTAGAACCACTAGACTGAGGAACAGCTTCTACCCTGAGGCTGTTAGACTCATGAATAAATAAATAATAAGAATAAACACTGCAAAATATCACATCATGCTGATGCTGATCTGTTTTCTTGTTGCTGTGTTCATATGTGACCATTTGCTCATATAGACTCATGTTCGTGCGGCTGTCTGTTTGTAATGATTTTGTTTTTCTATTACATTAGTGCTTAGTGTATTTCTAGTTGATGTTTTTCTTAGTTAATCCTAGATGTTATTACTGTTTTTCTCTTACATTTTGTTGTTGAATGTAACTGGGACCCTGTGTACATAATCTCATTTCATCACATGTACCACATGCGGTGCAAATGACAATAAAGATTCTCTGACTCTGACTGATAAACACAGCACAATGCTACGGCTGGGAAT
>JBBPBX010000702.1:58785-98738 GCA_038048925.1 Garcialebias charrua | reverse complement strand
TATATATATACATATATATATATATATATATATAATAAAAAAATCAATGATAAAATAAAATAAAATCAATGATAAAATCAACTAAAATCAGTGATAAAATCATGTGGAGGCAGAGTAGGCTCGCTTAAAAAGAAAGGTCTTTAAGCCTTTTTTAAAGTCAACTAGTGACTGTGGAGCTCTCAGGTAGTCAGGGAGGGAGTTCCAGAGGTGGGGGACAGCCACACAGAATGCCCGGTCTCCCATGGTCCTTAATTTGGTTCATGGAAGGTGAAGATTACTGTTCTGTGATCGTAGAGACCGGGTGGATGAATATGGAACAAGAATGTCCTTTAGATAGTCAGGTGAAGTTCCGTGTAAGCATTGGTGTGTGATGAGAGCAGTTTTGTACTGAATTCTGTAGGTGACAGGAAGCCAATGGAGGTTATGGAGAATGGGTGTAATATGTTCAAATTTACGAACTCTCAACAAGATCCTTGCTGCACTGTTTTGAATATATTGAAGCTTCTGAAGGTTTTTGCCAGGGATTCCAATAAACAGGGAGTTGCAGTAGTCGAGCCTGGAGGAGACAAAAGCATGGACGAGTTTCTCAGCATCAGAAAAAGTTAGAGATGGGCGAAGTTTGGAGATGTTTCGAAGATGGAAGAAGCAGGTTTTAAACAGATGCTTAATGTGATTTTCAAATGTAAGATGAGAGTCCATTTTTATTCCAAGATTTGTAACAGAGGTGGAGAGGGGGATGTCTTGTCCAGAAAAGGAAATTGTTGTTATAGTTGTTGCTTGTACTTGGTGAGGGGTGCCAATCAGTATGGCCTCAGTTTTGGAGCAGTTTAATTGAAGAAAGTTCTGATTCATCCATGCCCTTATTTCCTCCAGGCAGGTAGAGAGGGTAGTGAGTGAAGATGGAGATGGGGATGATGAAGATGCTCCAGTCCTGATGTAAAGCTGTGTATCGTCGACATAACAGTGAAAAGAAATGTTGAACTGATTAATAATTTGGCCTAAAGGCAGCATGTAAAGGGAAAACAGCAGGGGCCCCAGAACTGACCCTTGAGGGACACCACAGGAGACACAGACTGTCTGGGAAGAGGCATTGCCAAGACTAACACATTCCAGTCTATTGGAGAGGAAAGATTTGAACCAGTCCAGAACAGTGTCACAGAGACCGACCTCCACATGAAGACGATGGAGGAGGATACTATGGTCCACAGTGTTGAAGGCTGCAGTAAGGTCAAGGAGGACAAGGATGGAGGGAGAACCAGTGTCAGCAGCCATGAGGACATCATTGGTAACTCTCAGCAATGCAGTCTCTGTACTGTGAGCTGCTCTGAAGCCAGACTGGAACTTCTCATACAGGGAGTGTTGCTGTAGGTGGTCCTGCAGCTGAGCAGCAACTGCTTTTTCCAGCACTTTAGACAGAAATGGGAGGTGGGAAATTGGGCGGTAATTAGAAAAAATGTCGGGATCCAAATTAGATTTTTTCAGAAGAGGCCTAATGATGGCAGTTTTTAGAGGCAGTGGAACATGACCAGATTGTAGAGACTTATTTATTATTTGTGTGATTAATGGGCTTATTGCAGAGTGATTGGATTTTATGAGAGATGGGGGGAAGGGATCCGGGGGCATGTTGAAGGCTTCATTTTCTTGATGATGGTCTCCACTTCACTCTGAACAACCTCAGCAAAGCTGCTCAGGGACCCAGAATGCAGACGGGTAGATGGCAAACGGAGATCAGGGAGGTTGTGGAGCTGAGATCTGATAGTGTCAACTTTGTTTTTAAAGAATGAAAGGAACAGGTTGCATTTTTGAACAGATTCCTCATGAGTTTGTTTAATGGGATTAAGGAGTGTCTGTATTGTAGCCTTCTTCCCCTGGTAGATCTCAGAGAATGGGGGTGCATATTGGGGTCAGTGGGGAGCTGGCCCCCTGGGAGGGCATTGCCACCTCAGTTCTTCCTCCCCATCCCGACATCTTCCTCCGCCCACTCCATCACACCTCCACTCAGACAGGGCCTTGGGGTTCAGGTACACTACTGAGCTGTGGGGAGAATCCTCCATCTCCATGGTTCGTGCAGTCCTGGGCCCCAATTTTATTATACAACCTAGACACTTACGGTACTTATAACATTCTCACAACACATGCATAAATAGGGTCTGGAGTGGGCACAGGGTGGCATATAGGTGGTGGGATGTACAGTATTATCATTCTAACCTCCGGGACCTGTGTCCACTCTCATTTGTAGCATGTAGACAGTTACCCCAAAATTACACTACATACGGTCCGCTCCGCAGGTCGCAGCTGAGCGTCTCAAACTCCAATTTCCACTTCCTCCGCTCAGCTCAGGTCCGCCTGCATGCGCCGCTCCTAGACGCATGCGCGGGATTTGCGGGATCGCGCGATAAATCAAGTGATAAATAAGTAAGTCAGAACAAAACAATTCATTCGGTGGAAGAAGGAGAACAACAGTAGAGACTGCTGCCTTGATCTTCTCTCGTAAATGAGCGACAGGACATGGTTTGAGCAACAGGAAGTGATGTATTACATTTCAGAATAAAATACTTTATTTATTTATTTATTTATTGTATTGCGTTTGTAGGCGTAGTCATAAATGATAGTTTGAAAGCATTTTTGTACAAATAAATCTGTATAGAGCTAGGATTAAAGACCGTGTAAAGTGAATTTCAACATTTTCTTCAATAAATATTATAAATGTCATAATTGTAATCTTGTAAATGAGTAAAAAGTTTCAAAATTGTAGCTCAATTAATTTTGGAGTTATAGATCAAACTGTGTATAAACATATTTCTCTTTCAGGATTTTTTAGGCGTGGTTTAAATGTGACCGCGTTTCGTCACGCGGTCACAAGCCCCACCCCCTGCAGCTCCAGCCGTATAAATGCGTTCTTCGGTGGAGCCGTTCACTCGCTACCGACCGTCTCCCTCCAGTACTCTAAAACCCAGGCGTGCTGCTGGAGCGACCACATGCCACCTGCACCTCCGCGCACCTCCGCCCCCCCGCGCGCGCGTGTGTGTGTGTGTGTGAGAGGCGATCCGCGTGAAGCTGAAATCCTGCCACGCGCGCCGTGAAACGCCGTGACTCCGCTGACACAGATGAGATAACTTATCAACGTGATTACTCTTTATTTTAATCACCAACACAGACCCCACATGCGATGTGACCGGGTCGGACCGCGAGTCCGCTCATCTTCTAAAATAGCGCTGATTATAACAGCGGAGTTATGTGTCCTCAACTTTAAAAACATAACCAGAGTTGTTAGTGCACTAAAAACAGCGTAACTCTTGGAAAAAGAAGCTGCTGGAAGCCAGAACTCAGATAAAAACGGAGCAGGTGGATCTCTGCTTCCCCCGTATGCCTCCCCACACAGCTCAGCTCTGAAGGGGGCAGGACACGGCGCAGTACTGCGCTGAAACCACGCCCACGCGCTGACACGCCCCCACCGTTTCAGAGCAAGGCAAAATCATGTTTTTTCATGATTTTTGACACTTAATTTTATAAGGAAAACAATGTTTTTAATCAGTCAGATTTATATGGGTGATTAATAACACATATTTATGCCATGTGACAAACTAAAAACACACATTTAATTTCACTTTACACGGTCTTTAAACTGTTATTATATAGCACAATTAGTATGTTATAGTGCAACGTGACACGTGAAATAACTACCTGTCTCGTTCAGCGACAACTGGATCCAGATGTCTCTTCCAACACAGATGCAGGTAATTCAGGTGTAGATTAATTAAATATGAGACTCAAAATATATTCCATCAGCTGTAGTTCAGAAAGTGGTGCGTGTCCAGTCCATCGCCATTGTTAGAAATGCCGGCTGTCCGCACGTGCGTGCTGCACGCATGTGTTTCAAACAAAAGCTTAGCGGGAGATGTTTACGTTATCAACGCGGGGTCAGCGAAAAACCTCCACCCTGAGCCGTGGGTTCAAAAAACATTGGATTCAAAGAGAGGGGGCTACTGGTCTTGTGTAAATGATCAGTACAAACGCAGAGAGAAAGGAGCGGTTTGACTCAAAATATGTGCCGTGTGCCCTAGAGACAATTTAGAGTTACCAATTAGCCTAACATGCAAGTTTTTTGTCTGTGGGAGGAACTCTGGGTACCCAGAGAAAACCTACGCATGCATGGAAAGAACATGCAAACTCCATTCAAAAATGCCCCAGTTTGGGATTTGACCTTGCAACCTTCTCGCTGAGAGGCAACAGCTCTATCAACTGAGCCACTGTGTCACCATTTCTAAAAACAGTTCATTTAAATGTTTACCTTTGACCTACTGTCTCCATTGGCAGGCCTAAGGTAAGGTTATCGTTACTTCTCAGTTCCAGGAACTTGTCTTAAACGCAGAGGTGACGGGGCCTTCTCTGTAGCAGGCCCAAGACTCTGGAACAAATTACCTCTGCTCGTCAGATAGGCCCCCTCCCTCTCGGTTTTCAAATCACGTTTAAAGACTCACTACTATTCCGTTGATTTCGACACCAGATGATCTGTGTTTTGGTTGTTACATTTATTATCTGCGACAATTTTATGTCTATGTTCTGGGTATTTTTTTTTACTTCATTTTGTATGTTGCCTATGTGTTGCCTGTTGTTTGTTTGTTTGTATAGCACTTTGGTTGGCCTTGTCGCTGTTTTAAGTGCTCTATAAATAAAATTGTATGGTATGGTATTGTCCCATTTCCTATCTTTCTTAGATTTCACATCTGAAAAACATGTTGCAGCTAAGCCCCAGCATGCAGACACTGACAGTAACCTTTCCCAGCATCACCCATCTCTCACGTGTCTGTCATACACTCAGTAACATTGCATGTGACACTGTGCTCCAAGGCAGATCTCTTCCAAATATGATTTAAGATGATTGAAAGCTTTTTAATTCAAAAGTGTATTCTCTTAAGCTAAGTGCTCTCAGAGACCATCAAGGAAATTTAATTGCAGCACTTAAAAAAAACAGATTTTCTGACAAAAATGATATCAGATCCTAACATCTCAATAGAAACACATGGAATTGGATGGTCAACTGGATGCCTAATGTCATTGGGAAATGCAATTTTCTGATGGCATTTCCTAAGCCTGTCCCACTGAAAGCACACGATTGATCAAAATCTTAATGAGCCATTTTCAGAAGTGGATTTTGGCTTGGCTTTATGAAACCAAAGAACCATGAATGTTGACCTTATAAAAGATACTTTTCTATTTTTTTGAAAAGCATGTTTGATTTAACTTCCCAATGACAGACGTATAAAGTCAAGGGATCAGTTTCATAAATAATTACTCACAAATCACTTGTTCACTATAAGTGGATTAACACAAACTTCATTTGCGATTCAGTGCCTTCTGATCCTTAACTTAAATTTGAACCTTTGTATGCCTCTACTTTTAAATCTACCTGAACACAGCATACATTTTTTTTCTCATCCCAGTGTAAGCTGACAGCAAATTTTGGCTGAACAGCCTTGTTTAGAGTCAGTGCGGATCTGAAGTGGATCATCTCAACCTCTTCAAATGAGAAGTTTGAGTTAAGGGCCCACACACTCTTTGGTTAAAATCTATTTTCTAGGTTTATGACATAAAATTTGTCCAGAACATAAAGGGCCTTTTCAGGATTTTAGCTAGATCTTTAGGTTTGTATCAAAAATGCAACAGGCTTCCCCTTCTGCATGGTAGGCTCATTAGCATTTGAAACATGCACAAAACTTATTCTGTGAGGTCATTTATTATTGTGGTAGCAGAGTATTCAGGTATGAGGTGGATTTTGTGGCAGGATGATACTCTGTGTCTGCATCCCTATTTTCTGTGTGTGTGTGATGGTTAAAGCGTGTAATAAAGTCAGCATGTGACCTACAGCCTTCTAGTTGGTGGGGCCCATAAATCTACCACTGTAGCCCAACAAATGTCATCTATGACTCCAATAAATTTTCATTCACATTTCCGTTCAAAAACAAGCTTACACCGAAGCCTACAGTGGTGATGTCATCTTCTTCCTCCTCTCACTGCATCTCTACTTTCCTCAGTCTGTCCATCGAGTGAAGACCTGGTGTCAGGGTGCACATGATTCTTGTGGCCCAATCACGTCTTCTCGCCTGATTTTTAACGTGTTCTTGTTTTTTTTTTTACTTTTCTCTCAGGCTCCCTCCTTCTCACTCCCCTTCAGTCTCATATTCAAAGGGGCCGACAGTTGTCCCCGATGCTCTCTTCCCTCGTAAACACAACTTGTCAGGGTGTTGTCTTTCCCCCACCATCACCCAATCCCATCCTCACCCCATGACATATGGTACACAACAACCTCAGCCCAAGTTACACACACAGACCCTCTTCTTTTACTACTTCTAAATATGACTTGTTCCTCGGCTCTTAAAGGAAAAATCCTAAAGATGGAGCTGGTGAGTGACTGAACAACACCACTGTTGAAAAGTGGTGTTATTTTGGCCCCTTAAAAATACATTTAGCAAAGCACGTTCATGTAAACCATGATTTAGTCACGGCTTTAAATGGATTTCTTGTACTGTATTGCCTTCAGGAAGACAACTGGTCAGTTTCAATAGTCTTGTCTTAAACAGCACATTTGGGAGCTCGCACTTAAAACTTATCAATTTTGTGCAATTATTGATTAAGGTACAACAACAAAAAAGGATCTGTGGTAAATTCAAGTGAAATCACAGTCAGTTCTTGGCTGTAGTCTCCACAAAATAATGGCAGTAGATTTTGGATCGTTTGTGAAATTCCTTTTTTTAAATGAGGCCAAAGCAGATAAAGGTCTGATTCAGTGGTGTAGTCTACGTGATACTCGGGTATATGGAGTATACCCACTAGAAAAACTTAAGAATTTCAGTATACCCACTTAAAAGTGCCCAATGGTACATGACATACCATTAGGTACATGTCATCTAATCCTATTGGTGTGCAGTGCTTTTCTTTGATACTGTTTTATAAATTCTATAACATGTTTTTAATACAAAGCCAGCTGTTGTACAAAGTTTGTTGTTCATTTATTCAAATATAAGCATCAGAGAAATTTGGAACTGTTCAATATGCTTAAAATCAAAATAAATTGATGGTTACACTTTACTAACCAGTGTACTTTGGTTTCTAAGCACTGTATGCCCACTACAAAAATGTAGACTACACCACTGGTCTGATTCTACTTCTCAAGACTTTAAGACGATCAGATCTCGCTGACGTGATTTGAGACGGCCTTTTTCACACAGACTGTACATGCTCAAAGGAAACCGGAGAACTCCTGATAGATCTTCCCTCTGCAGCGCACGTCACTCACGTGCAATCAGCATCAACACACACAGCACGATTGTCAGAGTTAATGTTTGTTTAAGTTGACAATGGAGGAGTTGGAGAGGAAGATCTGGTATTTTCCAGAAGTGCCATTTTGTAAATTTCTCACAAACAGACCACCTGTATTTCCAACAGACGACACAGGAACACTCCACTGTTCGACCAAGGCACACCCGGTCACCACCGCTATGTTTGTCAGCACAGCCATGGAAAGCGGCCGGTGTACCCCACCCCGTCCAATCTTCTTCAATTAGCTCTTTGACCATGAATATTATTTGACTTTATCATTTCTGCTGGAACAGTTGTAATAATGGTGGTATTTTCTCACACCCTCGGCCAGCAGATCTGATCTCAGATCTGCTGACTGCTGTCACTTTTCATGACCAACCATAGGAAGTTCTGACTAATCACACAATGCTTGCCGCACACCCTGTAAGAAACTCTGACTGGGGGCACTGCAGAAGACAGGGTTTCAGAGAATGCAAGTAGAAAAATACACAATTTTTGTCACAAGCCCATATCAGCGAGACATGAACTCGGCACTTCTTATGGACTATAAACCAACCCCTCAGATAAAATATGACAGAGCATTTAAAGAGTAGGTTGTCCTACAGTTGTGAAATCACTTCTTAAACAATCCTTAAAAGAAATACCACAGTTTGTATAACCAGATAAAAGGTTTTTACATTGTTATGGTATTCACAACCCCCTGTAAATCTGTGCTGAGAAAACAAGCATACATCCCAAAAAATACCTAAATATCCACAGAGACTAAACAAATCTATTGGGCCACTGAACCCCATGCAGACTCTGCCTGGTTTTCCTGGTGCCACAACTCATCACAACAAAGGCAGCCATGGGAAACTGAGGTTCATGTGTTATGATGGGAATGCATACCACAAACAATTTCCTCTCCCTCTGGCTTCTTTATAACAGAATCCTGTTCGACGACAGACATCAAAATATTATGGTGAGTTTTATAAGGCTTCAACAGTGTCTGGATGTGCAACTGTACATATAAACAGATGTGTTTTAAAGGGGTAGAGGGCAAAGCAGCAGAGAGGAGCAGTGAAGAGTTTGCACTGGATGAGTTAGAAGCGCTGCACGCAGAATCGCAGATAGATTATTATGGAAGCGTTTAACTGCCGTTTAATGTATCAACAACACATGCCCAATGATATGTCATGTATCACTGGGCACTTTAACGTGTGTACTGTATATGGAAATTCCCAAGCTTTAGTCGGTATACGCTATATCAGCATATCACATAAGTTTCACTTTACTATCTAAAAAAGTTAATTCTGGTGTTCTGGACATTAAAAAAACAAAACAAAACAAAAGATTGTAGAAACGTTTCATCTTTCTTCCGAAAGACTTCTTCAATCTGAGGTGCTGTATTCAGCTCAGTCATAAATAGCACCTTATCATAGTGGATCAAACAGTTTGCTGCTGACAGACAAAACCAGCTGCTCACATGATCAAGGAGGACCATCAGCCTAACGATGGACCGTTAGCACCCTGATGGTTGTTTGCTATTCACAAGGGGATGAGTGATACTAGCAATAAAAGCATTGTAAGAGTGGGACAGTTGAACTCGGAGGCCTCCACCTCTGTTTAATGATGGACGGTTTATTTTCACAAAGATGGCCTCCTTTACTCCTCTCTCAAACCATCGTTCCTCTCTATCAAGGATGTGAACATCTTCATCCTTGAAAGAGTGACCGCTGGCCTGGAGATGAGTAGCCTGGCCCTCGCCTTCCTGCACAGCTCCGCTCAATTCTCATTTCCCTTCACTGCACAGTCTGGGACTTCTCTCATAGACAACGATTTCTCCGGTAGATTTTTGACCGGACCAATCAGAGAACAGAAGGGGCGGAGTTTTTGGCCCCTAACCCACGCCCCCACCTGTCCCAGCGCAGCCAGCGAGCATTCGCATGTTCTCATTCAAAGCGATGCAAAGCGATGCAGGACTGTTTTATATGTGACACAAATTTATTAATTTCCCCTTCTTAATCCCTTATCTGGAGTTTTCTTTTTTTTTTTTTCCCAAAAGTCAAGTAATCGCTCCCTCCTCCCTCCTCCTTCTCCTCCTCACCCTCCGCTGAGTGAAATGAACAAGGAAATGCCTCAGGTTGTCACGAGAGAATTAAAGTCAGGTTTTACGTTGCTGCCCGAGTCCCATCAGATTTCCTGGTCTTCTGGTGTGTTGGACCAGCGCTCCATGGTTTTATTTTATTTTATTAGGACGTTTTATTAACATATAAACACAGAATATCCAAAGGCAGCGAGAGAAAATTCAGCAGGAGGCGGAGCTGAAGTCAAGTTCAGAAGACCACGGGGGAGCGCGCAGCCAACGAGCATTCGCATGTTCTCATTCAAAGCGATGCAGGACTGTTTTATATGTGACACAAATTTATTAATTTCCCCTTCTTAATCCCTTATCTGGAGTTTTCTTTTCTTTTTTTTTTGCCAAAAGTAAGTGATCATCGCTCCCTCCTCCTCCTCCTCTCCCTCCGCTGAGTGAAATGAACAAGGAAATGCCTCAGGTTGTCACGAGAGATTTAAACTCGGGTTTTAAGTTGCTGCCCGAGTCCCATCAGATTTCCTGGTCTTCTGGTGTGTTGGACCAGCGATCCATGGTTTTATTTTATTTTATTAGGACGTTTTATTAACATATAAACACAGAATATGCAACGGAGCGAGAGAAAATTCAGCAGGAGGCGGAGCTGAAGTCAAGTTCAGCAGACCACGGGGGAGCAGCCATCAGCAGAGGCCACGCCTCCAGCAAGAATTGGTTGTCAATGGAGAAAGTCCAGACCCTTGTCTGAAGCGAAGTGAAGGACAAGGGTCTGGTTTTAACCAGGCGGAGATGAGTGTAGACCGCAGAGTCCTGACCTGATGATGTTGATCTTCTGTGCTGGGCCATCCTTTTGGCCAGTGGCTGTTTAGTTTCCCCGATATAAGACTGATCACAGCCCTCCTGACACTGAACAGCATACACAATATTACTCTGTTTGTGCCGGGGGACTGGATCTTTGGGATGAACCAGTCTTTGCCGTAATGTATTTTGGGGTTTAAAAGCCACTGGGACGTTGTGTTTAGAAAATAAACGTCTCAATTTCTCTGAAACTCCTCCAACAAACGGAATGACCACTGGTCTGGGTCTGGGTTCCTTCTTTTCACCTGATGGGCTGGAGTCCTGTTTGGGTTTCTTCTCTGCTTTCAGGGGAAGGCCCAGTTAGGATAGGTCCAGAGGACCAGAATTAACTTTTTTAGATTTTTCTGCCTGAATTATTGAGCATGCATCAGGATACCGGCGTACACTTTACTACAATGACAAAACCAGTCAAGCCTGAGTTTTCTGCCACACTAACAATAAACACACAATCCTGGCACACACGCAATAGTTGCTTATTAAAATTCTCCACTTCAAAATTGCTCTCGATGACCGTGTTGTTGTTCTGCCATGAGCCAGACCTCACAGCAGAAATAAACACTTGAACACGCTCAGAATAATTCACCGACGCATGAATATGCCAAGGAGGTAAACACAATTGCTTCCAGGTGGTATTACAGATCCCACCGCCACTCAAATGTGCCGCTGCTAACGACCTCAAGCTTCATGCAACGCTTCAATCATCATGATGACTTTACATCAGTTTCACCGGCAGGAGCTGAAAGTGACACGCAGAGTGTGGCTTTCCTGTTTAAACTGTTCTCTGAACTTCCTCTGAACACAGAACTGTGTATTTTCTTCACCCAGCAGCAACAGTAGGGCCCCCTGAACACAGAAAAAACACCAGCTTTTGAAGACTTGAGCATGCATCGCCGCGGGGGGGAATACAAGTTGAAGTTATAATTTGAAATATAAACCTGATGACAACAGAGGAATCGATTTACTGTATATATAAAAACTGACTGGAGATGATACTGTTTAAACATAAATTATTAGCTTCCCTTAATTATACAGGTAGACATAATGTTATTTACACAAATATACATTTTGCATTATCGTATTTTAGCAAATGAAACAAAGAAAATAATGCAAATGGCTTTTATACAGAAAAAAAAAGTACCAAACACAATTACTGGCACTGTTATCTATTAATTAATCAGTTTCTTCAACAAAGTAAGGAAAAAAGACAGTCACACTTGGCCTGATTTACTAAAAATGAGCTGCACCAGGTTTTAGCTTCAGTTTTTGTGTATCGTTTGCTCCCTCTATCGCCTCCATCTTGTTTAATTTACAAGTCAGCCCTCTTTAGCCCATTAGCAGTCCCTATCTGGCCCAGGTGAGGTCAGGAAAAAAAAAAAAAAAGAAATGAAACAGATTGTTCCACTCAAATCCAAACTCTCTGCTTTTGTTTGCAACTGGCTTCTGTGCATTTGTTTTGAAGGTGCTGTAGCATTTACATGAGTGATTTTCTGTGCACGCTAGCCAGCATCAGGAGTCTCTCAACTGGTTGGCAAAGTCTGCAAGAACTAGTACTTACTTACCCTAATGCTAGCACATTTTTAAAAGACAATTTTTAGCAAGGCGTTTAGAGTTTTTAATAAGGCAAGAACTTCCAGTGATTAAATTAGTGAAACTAGCTTAGTACGTGGGGCACAGATTGCTGTCATTAAGGGCTACAACTTACCGTAAATCTGCCCTAACTAAACACACAGTGAAGCTCATCATAAGTTTAACAAGTTAAAGTTGACCAAGATTTAAACATTCAGGAACGAAGCAGTCAAGACTAATTATATAGATATTCATTCATTCATTCAACCTTTATTTAGTCAGTCATTTACAAGAGCGACCTGCTACAAACTAAAGAATGATGAACATATGTCACAAATTAGCAAAAACAGTGAGCTTTTTTCTGATAGGAAGTGTCGTAGCAAACGGTGAAGGAAACAGGAAGACCCAAATTGTTGATTTTTAACATTTTATTGCAAAAGAAATGACAAGAATATCATTAAGACACAACACCATTAGTCTAGTCATAACTGCAAGACTTAACGTAAACAATTTTGTTTTTTATTGTCGTGTTGAGAGGTGAAAAACAAGGCAATAGCAAATTAAAGCAATAATTAAGAAAATAGGAAAATAGACACCCCAACATAATTTTTATTTTTGTATCTTTAATTTCTCATTGTATTAAGTTCTTTAGTGTCATTTTAGTTAGTTCTATGCAATTTCACACAAAACCGCTAGAGGCGCTGTTGCGTTGGTGGCATAGAAAGATTGAGCACACAAGAAGAAGAATAAATCTTCTGGTTGAATGTGAAAAAAGGCTCAACGTGTGTGTCTCGTCTTTCTCATACCACAGGTCAGTAAAAAATGTGTTTTATGCATATATATTAGTTTCTTGGGAGAGTTGAAAGGTTATTAAATCGAATCTCAACTAATGAGTCACGAAGTTCGTTTTATAATTGTATTGTGTACAAAAACGGGACTTGTTCATGAAGGCTAATTGGAGCTAATGCTAGCAGATTTTGTGTATGTGGTGTTGCTTAGCAACAACTGAAGGCCTGCTGAATACACTTTGAACTTATACTTTGCACTTTGTGAGGCTGTTCTCACACAAAGGACATTTTGAACCCTCCACCATCCAAGGTTGCAGGGTAACAGTCGCATGTATATTATTAGCAGCAAATGAAGATCTTATAGCTAATGATAAAATTAATGGCGGCACAGTGGATAAGTCATTAGAGCTGTTGCCGCTCAGTAAGAAGGTCGCCAGTTCAAATCCTGGCCCGGGGCCTTTCTGAGTGGAGCTTGCATGTTCTCTCCATGCATAAGTGGATTTTCTCCAGGTACTCCAGTTTCCTCCCACAAATCAAAAACATGCATGTTAGGATGACTGGCAACTCTAAAATGTCTCTAGGTGTGAGTGAGAGAGTGAATAGTTGTTTGTCTCGTTTGTCTCTATGTGTCCCTGTGATGGACTGGAGACCTGTCCTGGGTGTACACCACCTTTCACACAGTGATAGCTGGATCTGGGCACCAGTGACCCCCATGACCCGAAAAGGAAGAAGCGGGTAAAGATAATGGATAAAATTCCTTAAAAGAATTGTCATCCCATTGATCTCTACACTGGTCTCTACACTGGTCAGAAGGTCAGAATTTACCACTCTGCACCAGTGGTAAGCCAGTGCAAATCAGTCAACTGCCATCAGTTGATGTGATGTGATGTGTAAGAAGATTCAGTATGTCTGTATGAAGTATTTAAATGTGGCCATCTGCTCAGTCTTTGGTTACAATTCAAACGGTGCCAATAATTCTTACCGTAACAGTTTAATCCTCAAATAAAATGGAGCTAAAAAGGAACCTGAGTGCGACAAAGCAACGTTTTTTGCCACACGACCTTAACGCACAAATTCAACAATTGTGGTTTTAAGACTTCTGCCCTGATGGTTCTAATTTTTCCCCCTGCCGTTTTCTAATTTTTAGTAATTTCTGTGGTCGGAAATGTCTTGTTTCCTTAATGGCTTCCAGTAAGGTTCCCAGAGTCCCCAACGTATATCTTACCATCCCTCAAGGGAGTCTCTCCATGTGTCCAATTAGGCTCTAAATTCAGAGCAGTGTAATCAAGACATACACTGCTAATCTTTGTAAATCAGTCTTCATCTGGAATGAAAAACCTGTTGAAATGCTACAGTTAAAAAGGCTTTTTAGCCAACACTAAGCTACATTACAGCATTAAGGGCTATTAGTCAAATTGGCAGATTCAGGGAGTTTACTGTAAGTCATCAAATGAGTGTTTAAAGTTCATCTGCTTATGTTCTGAGTCCTTTCAGCTGCTTTTCTCTGCATTCACTGCAATCTGGAGAACAGAGCAAACAGTTTTGGATGAAAGATGAAATGGTTCAACAAAAAGAAACCATCCAGAGGACCTGACAACTTTGTTGGATTTTGCTACCTGGATTATTGAGCATTAATCAGAAGGTCATGGAGAATGAATAGCCTATATAGAGCTTAGCTTTGAAAATGACACTAATATTAATTGTCTTTTATGATGACAATTTCCACATACCATGTTATGAAGAGTGATCAGATGAATTGAAGTTAATTGCTGTGTCAGGCTTTGTAATAAAAAAGAACCCATTGTAGCACTGTGCCAAGATGTAAAAGCAGCGCTTGTTCTGGATCCTGCTGAAACAGGTTCCGGGAACTCTCTTATTTTGACAGGGTGCACTATGGTAACTGTTTTTGCTTGGATCCGGTAACTCCCAGGCTTACTAATAATAAAGTTATGAACAAATATGAACAAATAAAACTTATACTGGATATGTAAACTGAAAGTAATTACATAAACACTCATTTTAAACACAACAGCAACTTACAAGCATACTAGCCTCTTCAAGTAGTATTTCCGTGTCTACACTTAAAAAAAAAAATCTCTGCTTTGAAAAGAGTGGTGGGGTTGAGTGCCGAGCTAACCAGGCAGTCGTATGCGGACAGGAGCCCAGACGGAGGAGGCGCCTGGAGATTTCACATGTAGAGTCAAACAACAAGAAGCAGGGATAGTGTCGGGTTTGGAACGGTTAAGCAAAGGGAAGGGGGGTAGGATGCTTGACACGTAAATGTTTAACAATCCATTAAAATACACCAAAATGCAGGAAATAGCCGGATTAAAAAACAATTGGAAGCTAATGCTAAAGCACCGTCCCTGACACTGTGATACTGTCTGTAATGTGACAAGATTGTAAGTGAACACAACTCAAAACAGTTCATAATTCAGAAATGAATCCAGTCCATCGAAACCAAAGAGGCAGAGCAGAACTCTGCTGTGCTGAAGCAGAGTGATGCATTCAGTAGCTGTGTTTCCATCTATTTTCAATTCGAATTTTGAGCGAATTTTTGAAAATTCGCAAAAATGTAAATAAAAATTAATGCGAATCAGAAGTGTTTCCATCAACTGGCTTGAAGCGAATCCACCAGGCCACGCAAAGCGGCATTACGTCAGACGTCAGCGTTACGCATCGTCTACAGTAAACAGGAAGTAGCGGTTGAAAACAGGAACCGAACCACACATCTCGGCAAAATGGAGAGAATATTTCAGGAATGTGTTGCTATCGGGCAAGTTGTATTTATTCTGTCATGCCAACTAGTTTTAGCGATGTTACAGCGGAAACAGCTGATCAGTCACATGACGTGAATGTTCGCTACGTCAGAACTGAGTCGGCAAATCTGTTTCCATCTCTCGTTTTGCGCATCAGCTCTGTTTCGAAAAACCCAAAAACCACCTCAAGCGAGCGTATCAACTTTTTTGCGAATTAGAGGAAGTTAATTCGAATCGTGCCGTTTCCATTCACCTTTTCTGATGCGATACTTCAAAATGTGCATCAAGAAACCTTGATGGAAACACGGTTAGTGTGTGTGGGACGTCTTCATAATGTCATTTTCTGTAATGAATTAACTCACTTTGGCGATCCTCTTTTTGGTTTAACTACTTTTATAAACTAACTACAAAGTTGCTGTGTGTCATCATCTATATTCTCTCAGTAATAAATATGTTTGTATTAAAGTAAAGATGTGTGAAATGTGTGAGAGAGTCATATCCCAGAGACTGTGCATGTTGCAAAGCATTCTGGGGATTATGTGTGCAATGTTTCTGTTTACAATGTTTCTGAGTTGGGAAAATTGTTTTTTCATGTTATTTTCCTGTTCTGGTTTGGCATGCATGTTAAAGTCTCTGTTATTAGCTGTAAAGTTTACAGACAGTAACCCCCAATTTACACTACATGCGTTCCGGCTCCGCTCCGCTCCGCAGGTCGCAGCTGAGCGTTTCAAGTCCAGTTTACACTATCTCCGCTCCGGTCCGCTCCGGTCCGCCTGGATGCGCCGCTTTGAGACGCATGCGCAGGAATTGCGAGATCGCGCGATAAATCAAGTGATAAATAAGGAAGTCAGAACAAAACAATTCATTCGGTGGAAGAAGGAGAACAACAGTAGAGACTGCCTCGCTGTTTGATTGTAGTCATAAATGATAGTTTGACAGCATTTTTGTACAAATAAATCCGTATAGAGCTAGGATTAGTCCGCCCGTGGTGATTTTATTTTGTAAATACGGATGTTGTGCTCGTTCCTTTTCCTGTTGGTGCGACGTAATCTTTAAAAGTTGACTCCGGCACAGCTCCGGCGTCCGGCAGAAATAGGATCGGTTCTAATTTTGACGGACTGCCGTCCGCTCGCCGCCGCCGTGCGGAGCCAGTGTAAACTCTCTCATTGATTATAATGGGTGCGTATTTGCTGCGGAGGTCGGACCGGAGCGGAGCGGAGCCGGAACGCATGTAGTGTAAATTGGGGGTGACCGTTTACAGTGTAGACTGACACGATGAGTCAGAGTTTGTTTGCAGCAGGTATGACGAGAAAAAAAATCACTGCGAGGGTGATGATGTCATCGATTGACTTTCTTTAGCTCTGCATAGCATAGGTCAAGGTTAAGGTTTTATTGTCAATGGCATTATATGTGGTACATGTGATAGAACGAAATTGTGTACACAGGGTGCAACATCTCCAAAGCATCGCCATCGCTCAGTGTCACCACTTTTCAATAAGTCTAAAAAAGCTAAGTCTGGTCCTCTGGGTACTTTTCAATAAGCTTTTAGTGAGGACAACTACATTAAAAAAGCAGACTTGAATACAGTATACTGAATTTAAATTTAGCCGAAGCTAAAGGTTTTTAATGTTAGCGAATTTGAAACACTAATTCACTAAATGTAAAGTTAGTTATGCTATTAGCAGATAAGCAGAACCGTTCTCACCACAAGTGGCTCACAGATCTACCAAAATTTTATGTCCAAAATCAGGAAACTCCTTAGACCTTAATCATATTTAGAACGTGTGGCTCTCAAGAAACCCACAACTTCTGACTAACACTAAATATTGATTAAATAACATTTGGGCTGCTATCAGTCAGGATTTGGCTCATAATTTGACTGATAGCATGCTAGGGAGAATACAGAGGCCTTGAAAAAAGAGCCAAAAATCACAAATATTGACTCTTTTTGAAAAACGCCACGTACTTTTCAATGAAATGAAATGCATGTAGTTTTTATACCATAGAAGCATCAGATAGAAAAATCTAAAAACACTGAAGCAGCAAACTTCGTGAAGACCAGTACTCATGTCATTCTGAAAACTACTGGCCAAAGGTCTGCCTCCAGAGCATCGTTCGGCTGTGTACTTCCTGTTTTTTCAGTCTGAGGCTCCTGCAACACGAGCTGACATTCATTACCCAAATGTTCCTCTGAGGGAGCATTGAGCTGCGCTTCACCTCATGACCAACCCCTAAACATCACCCCTCAGGGGGTATGAGCGAGCCTGCTGCTCTGCTGCAAAGCCAACCAGCCGCTGCCCAGGCGTTAGCTCCCACCTCTAAGTCCATGGTCACGACGGCATGAACTGTTGGCATTATAATAAATGAGCATTTAATGGCACCGCATGCAGAAAGACATTAGGTAATGTGGGGATTATTAGGGTGAGTTATTAGGGTGAGTTATTAGCAGCCATCCATGGTGTTTTGGTTCAATGGGTCCTGCACAGCTGTTAGGAAACATACACACGGTGCGTTTAGGGCACATTACACGAGGCTTGACTGTAGGAAGAGAAGGATATGTGGATGTGAAGAAACCAAAATAGAAGAAAAAAGTGTGACCCCCATCACTTTCTCCATTCATGTTTGCTCTCATGGACACTTAAACAAAAATAAACGTGCTTGGAAATTGAGAGTTCAAAAGTAAGGAAACGATTACGTTTTGCCTGAGGTTTCTCTATTCATCATCCAGGCTGCTCATGCGTCTGTCTTCACCAAAAACAATCAGCCGGGAGAATAATCTTTAGCTAATTGTCCCATTTTAATTTTTTTGTTCTTTACATACAGAAAGTTTTCCAAATTCTTGCATTTTCATGGCAAAGTATACAGTTGCACCTGCTTCCTCCCGGCTGTGGACGCTTCGCCGCCTTGATGGATTTGCTCATTACGGCGCGGCCGGCTTCGCTGTCACGCAGTTGCGCTCGTGGCAAGCATCGCAGAGTGCAGCTGAGCGGTCCCACAGGTGCATGTCGTGGCATTCAGGATGTCTGTATCATATCCCTGATGTAAAGTAAACACTGTACTAAACACGCCGAAGCAAATATGTATACAACATACTACTGTAGGTTCATGTGCATGATATGAAACATGAACGGTGTTGCTGCTGTGTTTCGGTTTTCCTCTGTGATTAAATTCTTAACGCTGCAGATAAAACGTGTATAACTACAACGGTCTGCTTTCTCTGTGTACGTTCACGCTAACATAATTTGTTTCTCGAGGTTGGAATTAAACGAAGCATGCAAAGGAACAACATATCTTCAATCTTTTACTTCGCTTGTGGACGCCAAAGTCACGCAACTGTACTCTGCGGTTGAGCCGTTTTACTCACATTAACACGTAACGGCGGATACTGTCGCAGTTTTCTCTTTGTTTCATATGCAAGTGTTACACAACACAGCACCAGGAGACATCTGCTCAGTCCAGATCCTCTCAGGTAATTTTACAGCAGCGGCAACAAACACACTTCAAAGAGATTCTAGCATCTCCCAGGTCGCAGGAGTACTGGTGTCTGTTGGTCTTTAGCAGCAATTTCTCATGTGTGCAAGCGTTCACACGCAACACACTTGCCTTCGCTCAAGATCTGCAACATTAACCAGGCACACTCCTCATGCATGTATCATAGACTAACAGAGTCTCACCGTCATGTCTCCGAAGCCGCTCGTTGTGTCAGTGGGAGCAGGAAAGATGTAGTGTGCATGTCAAATTAGTTGCGAGCAGCTCAGAAAGGAGTGGATCATGTTAACAGGATCAGACGTTTCCTCTGCTACACACACCATCAACCTGTCTAAACTTTCACTTTCTTTGATGTTTGTTGGACCCGAGCTGCAGATTGGGCCATTGTGCAACTACCCCTGAAGAGAGTTCAAGAACCATATGTGTGTTTTGGTTTGGCTTTTATACACTTTGTTAATCCGACTGACACCGAGAGGAAAGAGGGAGGTTTGGTGTCTTTAAATCTACAATATGCTGGTGAAGACTCTCAGTCATCCAGGACATGATAAAATCAGAACAAGCGTTCAATACAAAAACAACTGGACTTTATTTGTTACAGAAAACGTTTCACCCTCTATCCAAAGGGCTTTTTCAATTCAAAGCAGCCTGTGTGACAAGGAAGTTATATACAGGCCACCAACCTATGTAAATTGATGTGTTGATGTGTTGATTCGTCAATTTACATAGGATGGGTATGTTATCTCAGGTATGTGTGGGCGTTATCTCAGCTTCCAATTTACATAGGTTGGTGTGTGGCATGTCAGCCTGTATATAACTTCACTGTCACACAGGCTGCTCCTTTGAATTGTGAAACGTTTTCTGTAACAAATAAAGTCCAGTTGTTTTTGTATTGAACGCTTGTTCTGATTAAATCTACAATGTTCTAAAGTTACTTCCTGTCATACAGAGCAGGCACACAAGAGACCGCTGATAATCTGACAATCAGTGAGTATTTCTAATGTGAACATATGTGAAGACTTTAGATGTTATGGAGGTAAAAGCACATTTTTTATCACAAGGAGTAGCTTGTTGTCCACAGTCGTGGATTGAAAAGGAGGAATTGGAAATACCGTCCGTCAGTGAATGTTGTGAGCACAATAACTTGAAAAATAAGTGAGGTATCGACATGAGTTTTTATGTGAGGCTACATCTAGATATAAGAAGGCTTCCTTTCGAAAATGGGGCTGCTACATCAAAACCCAAGATGGCTAATTGGTAACTCTAAATTGTCCCTAGGTGTGAGTGAGAGAGTGAATGGTTGTTTGTCTCATTTGTCTCGGTGTGTCCCTAGGTGGGTGGATGGATGGATGGATGGATGGATGGATGGATGGACTCTGTATTCAGAGTTTGTTAGTACTGTATGAGGAAGAGCAGGGGCCCAAAATGACAGATACTAACAAAAAACAGTTCAGTGGGAGCTCCATTTGTTGTGCGGACCCATTCGTTGCTCTTTATTGTTATGTCTGTTTTGATCTGGCAACCATTGCAGGGGATTTTGAAGGCATGTTTTAGTTCTTAAAAAAAAAACTGTAGACCATTTGCAGAAACCATGAAAGCCACATAAATATGCTTGCTGATGACATAATAATCCCATCAGACCTTCCTTCAGTGAACTAGATACTTTGCAGGACTTCAAATGACGAAAAGCAGCAACAGATAAGAGAGATGCTAAACGGTTTCTGTCACAACGAACAGAAGCACTCAGGAAGAGAGGAAGAAAAAGCCTTTGCAGTGTTTGCATCCCCACTGCTCAGTGCTAACCTGTCTCGTCCCCCCACTCCCCAGGGGGCCAGTGCTGACAGAGGAAGATATAAGCTGAACACAAGTTGGGATAGTGCAAAGACTTCAGGAGCAAAGTTCCCATAAATTACTCTCAGCTTGCCTTTATTGGCAACGAGTGGGCCAAGGACAGCCACAAAAATAAATAAATAACCATAGGCAGCTACACACCTTTCTATTGGTTAAGAAGAAGGCCATCTTGTGTCAAGGCTGCAAAACCCAGTTCGTCTTTGTGCTCCCTCTGTTCATAAATCACAGATGGAGCCGGACGTTTGCTGCACAGACGTGAGCTTTAAGAGAAGCAAGCATCGCAGAATCAAAAGAGGCATGGAGCAGAACTCAGCCGTGTTGACGTGGAGCACAATGCATTAATTGTGTGACGGACGTCCGCCTCGTATAGTTTTCAAAACATTAACTCAGATTAGCAACCCTCTTTGTGGTTAACACATTTTAAAAAAAAAATTCAATTCAAAGTTTCTGTGGGTCATCATCAATCTTCCCTCTGTCATAAATCTGTTTGTTGTTAATCCCATAATCAGGCGGTCACTCAGACACTATGTCATCCCTTCAGAACATCAACCCCCACCCCTCCCCGCCTCGGCGTGAATAATTTGGTAATTGTTTTACGCCAGATTACAAGTTCATAGCACTGATTATTAAATGACCGCATCCCAAAATGTGCTCTTTTGCAACAGACTTTTATTTCTCAAGTAATAGCAAACTCTGAATCAAACTGGGATTTTAAGAGTCAGAATCTTTTGAGATCATCTAATAGTCAAAAATTCAAACTCAAGAAAGGGATTAAAAATAGTGTACTTGATGAACCGACAATTTATTGTACGTAAACGAACTGTGACGGCATCCAAATCGTCAGGTGATTAAATACTGTAAATTATCTCTAAATTATCGATCAGCTCAATAAAGGCTGAACCATTACTAACATCACTTGGGGAACAAAAAAAAAAAAGATTTATTCTTTACAAAAAGTAACTTCCAGTGTTTGTTTTGAGTATTTTTTTAAGTAAAGAAACCCTTTTCAGTACATGTACTAATAGAACTGGTTCTAATAATCCCTTCATTAGCTCTCAATGATTGCTGCTGTCAAACAGAAAATCATCTCCTATTTGCCAAAACATATGCTAAGTTTAGTGCCTCACAGGATGAACAGAATAAAAATATTCTGTCATTTCATGCTCAATTGTAAACTGTAAGTCTATACTTTAACACGGCCATGGAAAATGTCTTAAAGTGTACTTAAAGAGGCCATAACTGAGTCCACCTGCTGATAAGGATCATGATAATTGAATAAACCCTCCAGGGCAGCTAATAAAAAGACCCTGAGGTAAGTTTCTGCTCTTACTTTCCTCCGGAAAACTCGGGCAAACTGTCGAGGAGGATAATGGGAGGGCTGTTAATGGAGACGTGGCTAGTGAAGCGTTAAAGTTTGGAGCAATTTACAGAGGTTATTAGGGGCACATCTGCATGCTCAGCTTCCTCCACCATCCACGCACATTTCTCTGCCGTGGACTCGTCTGTAGCAGCGGGACGGTCGTCTCCTCTGGCCGACCGACCGACTGGACGCAGAGGTCAAACTGGGCCAGAACGCTGGCTCTGATTAGCTTGTTTGCTTTCTGTAGGTGGGGGAGAAGGAAGCTTCCCCGCTGCAGGCCAGCGTCTCCAGTCCACCCCCCAGAGACACAGCCTAAAAAAATTAAAAACAATCTCCAACAGCCACCGAGATGCACGTGTATGTCTGATTTAAAGAGGCAAAGGTGGCAAAAACCAGACGTCTAAATATCAACCGAGGCGTTCAACCTACAAACAGACACAGACGAGTTCACAGGGTGAAAACGTGACGGTAAGGAACTCCCTCCCCTTGTGTCCCACCACACACACAGTGGGTAAAACCTCGGCTAATGTCGGAATCGAGTAAAACACGCCAGCCAAGCCCAATTAACATACCTGTGGTCACTGCATGGCTACAACCGTGGTATTTGTTTTCTGTTGTAGTTCGCACAAAAAACTGGAAAAATGACTGACAGGAGGACGAACATGTGACGTTTCTTTGAACTTTTCCTGCCCAGCATCTGTTTGTGGGCGCTCTCCTGATCCTTGAAACACGGGCGCATTAGGCTTGGACTTTCCAGAACATGTTGGAATGTGGCAGTAAATCCTACATATATCTCAACCTCATTTACAACATATCACCCCGAGATATGGAACATTTCTGTCTGAATCTCTTCTTATCTGTTACTGACTTCCTGCAATATGTGAGAAACTATTTCTGTATTAGTTTGTGTGTATTATTCAAAATGACTCAGACAAGATGTTTTTTTTTTTAATTAATCGATAGGAGATTCGGGTTTGACATTTTATACGAACGTAAAAACGATTAAACTAGAGATGCGTTAGAAGAGAGCGACGGTCATCACTGTGTATTTAAAAGTCGAATATGAGAAGTTATAAATAAGCTGAAATAAATAAAAGATGTCTGTGAGAGAGGAGTGCAAAAGAGTCAGGTGTGTGTGGGGAAGGGGGTACCACTGGGACCGTGGGTCTGACCAGTTACTGTGCTTTGTATTAGAGTTGTGCTAAAGTAATTCAATTATGTTTATTTCTATAGCACCAAGTTACAACAGGTCATCTCAGAACACTGAACAAAAACATTTATATACATACAAGTAAGTTAATAACATTATTTATCTGAGGAGCAGACTGCTTTGAGTTGAACTCCATCGCAGACGCTGAGCAAGCATGAAGGCGACAGTGGAAAGGAAAAACTCCCTCATGAGGAAGAAACTTTTAGCACAAGCGGTCATCTGCTTTGACTGGCTTGGTTTGAGAGGAACAGGAAGGAGGAACAGATACACAATGGCAGGTCAAGAATCACATATTAAGATGTAAATAACATTAAATGAAAACTATTCAATTGTAACAATTCATTTTAAGAAATGAGGTCAATTTGTCCTCCAGTAGTCCAAGTCTACAGCAGCATAACAAACCAACCCTAACTATAGGATTCATCAAAAAGGAAAATCTTAAACTGGACAATGTGTCAGCCTCATGGACAGAAACTGGAAGTTGGTTCCACAAGAGAGGAGCCTGAGAACTGAAAGATCTTCCTCCCATTCTGCTTTTGGAAACTCTAGGAACCACAAGTAAGCCTGCAGTCTGAGAGTGAAGTGCTCTGTTAGAAAAATATGGAACAATAAGATCTGTAATATAAGATGGAGCTAGGTTGTTGAGAGCTTTGTAGGTTAGAAGGAAGATTTTGAACTCTAATCTCTGAATTCAGAACTGTAAAAGTAATTACAGTACTGTAGTCTGCCATGCAGAGCAGTCAGCATGTTTCTAATAAAACCTAAATCAAAGAGGCAATGAGTTTATAAAAATAATTAAGAAATCCTCGTATCAGCCGTGTTGACGTGGAGCACAATGCATTAATTGTGTGACGGACGTCCGCCTCGTATAGTTTTCAAAACATTAACTCAGATTAGCAATCCTCTTTGTGGTTAACACATTTAAAAAAAATTAAATTAAATTTTGTTCATGCACAAGTATTCAGTAAAAGTCACGAGTCATCTCTCGTTTCTTTGTGTTTTGATTATACCCGTAGCATAGCTTTCTTTTAATCCTGAGTATTTCTTCAGACTTTCTGTAGGTCATTCAAAGATTTTCTTTGGATTCTTTATTTAATTTCCTCTTAATTTCAACCCAGCATTCATTGTGTTCAAAGAAATGTGTTTGTTTGTTTGTTTGTTAGGCTTTTGAATCGTTCAGATATTAAAAAGGTTGAACTTGCACTTCAACAATAACAAAATGAAAAATAAAACAAAACTGTAAATATATTCAAAGCTGTCATTGGTCATGAGATTTTTCATCAGTACTTTGAGCTATAAACTTAAAATGATGCTAGTATTTGGCTAACATCCATTTATTTATTTATTTTTAGATAAAAAAGGCTGCAGTCAGTGAAACAAGCCGGAGCGAACAGATGAACTCAATAAACTAGACTCTCAGCGTGGAGCCAGCTGACCGGGCAGCTGTCCTCACAACCATTTTGATTCAGTCCATTCCAAGTTCTTCTCACTGCAGCTGCAGTATAAATAACCACCCCACATGCAGCGGCATATCATCAACTTTAATCTGGCCGAGGGCGACAACACTTAATGCAATTAAGAAGTCATTCTCCTCCAGTTGCAGGGCTATTCCAACTCCTCCCTGCATCTACACATGTCTGGAATTCTCCCTTCGGTTGCCCTCAGGTCAGGTTGGATCTGCAGGACCACGCCATTAAGGTCTCAGTGAAGCGGGCCGCGGAGCTGATCAGGGAGCGAGCGGGTGTCGGGTTGCAGTCTATTTGTCTCAGGTCACTGCTTTGTCTCAGGTTAATTATGACCTGCAGTACAGTCTGAGCCTGCGGAGGAAGACTTTAAAGTAGCAGCACAGGCTGGATGCAGTTAACTACAGTCCCACGATGCAGATCGCATGACCCACCGAGACTCGGACGAGATAATATTATTGCAGCTGACACCAGAGGCAGGCCAGGCAACAAGCAGGAGACCAAAGAGGTTTAAGCGTAATATTAGATTTGTAGAAATGAAAAAAAAAAAAAGACTCTATTCAGCCTGTCATTGGATTGATAATGATAACATGACATCACTGGAGTCCTCCAACAGTCCACAGGCATCCTGAAGTTAAAAGGCTGTAAATTACGCTACAGATGCATGTTCCAACTTTAAATAAATATCTTGCAGGATCTGTCAGCATACAGAATATCTACTGTGAACGACTCTTAGCAACTAATTTCATCCTTAATATCTGTAAAACTGACTGAGTTGTCACCATTTTGTGTTGGCTAAGTTTTACATAGCTGTAGTGGCCCTCTTGAATTGGGTTGATTCCAAAAGTTACCGTATTTTTCGCTGTATTAGTCGTGATTTGTTGTCTAATTTGCATGACCTGCAATCTATACGCCGAAGCAACATATTTATGGATTTTTCCCATATTTATAAACCAAATTTTGGCTGAGATATGACTGTTTTCATTCATTCTGACTAGGCATGTAACGGTACAAGTGGGTGTACCGAACCGTTTCGGTACAGTACGTTCAGTCCACCTGCGTACCGTTTCGGTTAATTTTTCACTCATTGAACGTTTTTAACGGGGGAATATATGCACAACTGAACTAAATTTCCTGGGCGCGTTTCAGCACGGAGCTATTATCGCGCAGCACGCGAAGCACCCGCAGCATTTAGCCGTTAGCATGTCGTGTACTGTCATGAGCTTTGGGTTGTGACCGAAAGAACGAGATCTCGGATACAAGCGGCTGAAATGAGTTTTCTCCGCAGGGTGTCTGGACTCTCCCTTAGAGATAGGGTGAGAAGCTCAGTCATCCGGGAGGGACTCGGAGTAGAGCCGCTGCTTCTCCACATCGAGAGGAGCCAGTTGAGGTGGCTCGGGCATCTGGTTAGGATGCCTCCTGGACGCCTCCCTGGTGAGGTGTTCCGGGCATGTCCCACCGGGAGGAGACCCAGAGGAAGACCCAGGACACGCTGGAGGGACTATGTTTCTCGGCTGGCCTGGGAACGCCTTGGGATTCCCCCAGAGGAGCTGCTCCAAGTGGCTGGGGAGAGGGAAGTCTGGGCCTCCCTACTTACGCCAAATTTACACTACATGCGTTCCGGCTCCGCCCGCCCCGCTCCGCAGGTCGCAGCTGAGCGTCTCAAAGTCCAGTTTACACTACCTCCGCTCAGCTCAGGTCCGCCTGGATGCGCTGCTCCGAGACGCATGCGCGGGAATTGCGAGATCGCGCGATAAATCAAGTGATAAATAATGAAGTCAGAACAAAACAATTCATTCGGTGGAAGAAGGAGAACAACAGTAGAGACTGCCTCGCTGTTTGATTGTTTTTTGCATTGAGATATGAGCGACAGGACATGGTTTGAGCGACAGGATGTGATCTATTACATTTCAGAATAAAATACTTTATTTATTTATTTATTTCTTGTATTGCGTTTGTAGGTGTAGTCATAAATGATAGTTTGACAGCATTTTTGTACAAATAAATCCGTATAGAGCTAGGATAAAAGTCCGCCCGTGGTGATTTTATTTTGTAAATACGGATGTTGTGCTCGTTCCTTTTCCTGTTGGTGCGACGTAATCTTTGAAAGTTGACTCCGGCACAGCTCCGGCGTCCGGCAGAAATAGGATGGGATCCTATTTTGACGGACTGCCGTCCGCTCGCCGCCGCCGTGCGGAGCCAGTGTAAACTCTCTCATTGATTATAATGGGTGCGTATTTGCTGCGGAGGTCGGACCGGAACGGGGCGGAGCCGGAACGCATGTAGTGTAAATTGGGGGTTAGGCTGCTACCACCGCGACCCGACCCCGGATAAGCGGACGAAAATGGATGGATGGATTATTATTTAAAGCTGCACTATGTAACTTTGTAGTGCAGTCTGTAACTTTTCTAACAATATATTTTTAACATATTTCTTCACTCTGTCACTATCTACTGACAGACTGGTGTTAGACAAAGTAATCTCTGAAAAAAACTATAGTCCCCTTGCTTCTCTATCAGCATTTATAAAAACACTAAAAACACAGAGTGACCCGCCGTTAACCAGCCAATAAAAACAGAGTTTGTAACCAGCCAATAAAAACAGAGCTTGAATTTGAATCAGCCAATAAAAACAGCTTGAATTTGAATTTCAGCAGAGCAAGGGGGGCAGAGCCATATATGGCTCTGAGGGGGAGGGATCAGAATGCTTTGCCTGTTGAAAATATTTCTAAGTTCTGCACTCTACAGAAAGTTACACATAGCACCTTTAAAATCATAATCTTATTAACTTGTTTTTTTACCTCTTGTGTTTTATTTCCAGTGTTGGACAGAGGTAGCATCTCTTCCACTTCAGGGACAGACATCCGCCAGAGATCACCTGCTGCAGCTAAGAAGTGATGACTGAACTGAACTCTGAACTGTTCCAGGACCTGTCCCACTTGGAGGAGCAGTTTCAAGAGGTTGTGAGTAATGAGGACAAATACAGCCACACTGCTGCTACTGGACAAAAACTTGATTAGTTAGACTGTAAACAGTCTGTTGCTGCTTATTGTTCTGGTTCTGACTGTTATTGTATTTATTAAGATTTTTATTATTGTTAATATACAGTAGTTTATTTATTGTAGAGTGCTGTTTATTTAAAATATCATCCAAATGGGTCACTTTTATTTATTACTACAATACAATACAGTACAAATGTATTTTTGGCATATTTTCAAAATAAACATTTTGTAAGTCTTTATTTTGTCTTTTTTTTTGGTACCGAAAATAAACCAAACCGAGCCCTCCTTGTAGTTGAACCGAACCGAAATGCGATTTTAACGTACCGTTACACCCCTAATTCTGACTGAAAAAATTTGAACACTACCATTTTCAGCAACTAGATGGCACCAGAGAAGTAGCAGTAAGGCATGCTGTTGTATCATGTAATAGGTAAAAGTGGCTATAATGACAAATTCAAAAAAGTTCAAGACTAAAACAACTGGACTTTATTTATTATACTTTATTGTTTTTGTCTTGAACTTTTTTGAATTTACCATGTCCTGGATGACTGAGAATCTTTTCCGGCTATTAATGACACAATCGGATTGCCATAAACTGTCACCTTCGTTCTGCTCGCTGTTCTGAGCAATCATCAAATCAGCTGCACCTCCCTGGCAATATGCAGCTAATTTGACTATTAAAGTGCATTTATTAAGTAAAAGTTCAACTGAGACACAACTTTGCTATAATTCTGAGCAAACAAATCGTTGTTTTGGGTGTTCATCTTGATAAATTTTGAAGAAACGCATGGCGTTCCTTCTTTTTTTCCCTCTATGTCTACACACACCCAGGAGCATCGAGGCAGTGAATACTTTTGAAATACAGCTGATTTAACTGTTACAGTCCTTTTATTAAGTAAACGTTCAACGGAGACACACCTTTACTATAAAGCTGAGCAAACAAATAATTGTTTTAGGTGTTTATCTGGTTAAATTTCAAAGAAATGAACAGCAGCTCGTCCCTCTGTGCCATGCCAGCTTCTGCGAATCGGGTTTTGAACTGCAGCTGATTTGATCGTCAAAATGCATGGAAATGTTAGACTGAGACACACTTTTACTATAATTTTGAGCAAACAAATAACTGCTTTTAAGCATTAATCGTGTGTAATTCTTGTTAAAGTCCTCCTGTGCATTCTCCCGCGACCGCCATTTGGCAGCCAATAGATTTTTTGGCACAACACTAGCCACATTTCCGGGTTGTCAGCGGTGACAAAGCATCAGTGGTGATGCATAATAGATGTGATGTATACAGCAAAGCAACATATTTATGTATTTTTCCACTTCATTAGACATATTTGGACTGATGCGACTTATATTATGGAGCAACGTTTACAGTGGAAAATACAGTAATCAGTTTTAGATGAACATCCAATGATTACTTGCTGAGAGTTTCAATGCAGTTTATAAGATATTTTGCTAACAGACAGCCACACATACCTGCAGTTTAATGATTGCAAGCCTTCAATGGAAGCAGATGATAATAATTACTCCTGAATGTCTCAAAGACACAACAGCATCAAGTTAAACACAAACTCTTTGGGTTTGGTGCAAAAAGACAGAAAAGCAACAGCCGGGCCTCTCTACCTACTCCTCTGAGTGGAAGTGCTCTGCCAGCACATTTTTGGGAAATCACACGCAGTAAGAAGTGCCGTGCGGTGAGACAAATAAAAAAAAAGGAAAAGCCTTCATAAACGGTCCAGACAGGCCCAGAATGCCTTTGTTTATGGATGGTTTTTATTATTTTCTGGCTGCCTCCTTCTACAGTCTCATCCTCCACCTTCACTCTTGTTGCTCCTTTAGTGATTTCACCCGTTTCCTTCCTCTTCTCGTTTATTTGTTGTATTTTTGAGAAGGTGTAAGTGAAAGTTGGCATCTGATCCCTGCTGGCCTGAATAAATGCACTTTAATAGTCAAATTAGCTGCATATTGCCAGGGAGGTGCAGCTGATTTGATGATTGCTCAGAACAGCGAGTAGAACGAAGTTGACAGTTTATGGCAATCCAATTGTGTCATTAATAGCTGGAAAAGATCCTCAGTCATCCAGGACATGGTAAATTCAAAAAAGTTCAAGACACAACAATGCATAAAGTATAATAAATAAAGTCCAGGGGCCTCATGTATCAACCATGCGTGCGCACAAAAACATTGCGCACGTCACTTTCCACGCAAAAGCCCGTATGTATCAAAACTGAACTGAACGTGAATATATGCGCATCCAGGTACATATCCACGCAAGCTCCCGAGCAGGCGTACGCACGTTTCTGTGGTTCTTGTTCCTTTGGCGACACTTACAGGTGTTTCAGAGAAACTGAAGCCCCACAGTCTGTGGTTGACTTTAAGAGCGGCTTGAAGACCTTTCTTTTCAACCGAGCATACTTTACTCCTCATGATTCTACTTTTGATCTTAGCTGATACTGTTGTTGATTTTAATTGTTTTATTATTTGTCTTATTGACATTCAAATATGTTGCACCTTGTAGCACTTTGAGATTTCCATTAATGAAAAGTGCGTTATAAATTGAATTCATTATTATTATTATTATTATTATTATTATTATTATTATTATTATTATTATTATTAACAGTTCAAGATGTGAAAATGATTAATATTCCCTCCAAACACACGATTAACAAGTATTACATCCACATGACGCAGTGAAATAAAGGACGCGCAACGTTGTGCCAAAAATAAATTTAACAGGAACGGATTCATTCAGCCTTACTGGAGGTTATAATAAATAGTGTAACACGCAGAGCATTTATTTAGAAACAGATATAGTTTTCCGATCTAGGATATGGCTTATCAGCCGTTTTCAGAAATAATAATTTTCCAGTTTGGCACTACTGCTGCGCTCTGGGGAGCCGTGCATCACGCGTGCATACAGAAGCAGCGGTCAAACTGTTCCACAGAGGGGGCTGCAGGTCGATCGGGACTGTGCAGTCCAGTCCACACAAAGCCGGATCATGTCCAATGGTCTCATCGATTCCAAAGGCTGAGTGGTCGCGCTTGGAGCGCGCGCGCACCCTCACCGGTGTCGACACGGCAGCTGGAGGTGTTTCATTATCTGCGTTTATTGTAGATTTCTCCAAAATGACACGTGAAAGTACACCTTATATAACTTGTAGGAGAGCAAAAGCTTCACAGACAGACTGCGCACAGGGCTGCGGGGCGCGCGCTGCGTCTGGAGACTCCAACATCATGTCATGAAAAGTCTCCACCAAGACGCACAGACACGTTTCTTAAAGGGGACCACACATGCAAAATTCACTTTTTAATGTTTTTTTACTCAAATTTGGGTATTTACTTCATAAAGAAACAGTCCTAAGGCCAAAAAAATGCACCCAGTGGTTTATTTACTATAAGTAGATTTATTTATCTTAGATAGAAACGGGCCGATTGCACTTCCTGCGGTTTGTGACGTCACAAACCGCAGCCACAACCCACACCAAACCTGAGTCCAGCCCCTCACCTAGCAACCACTGGTGCGGCTCAACCCACTTCACTATAAAAGACGTCACGGTTGCCGAGCAGTTTAGGAACTGACCTGGCGGTCATTTATTTATTTATTCATTTATTTAGCCCCCGGGGGGGCTATGGGCTCAGCCCTGCTCCAGCCAGCAGCACATCTTGAGTAAAACCAGAATGTTTTATTACCTTGTTTGAATGAACTCTGTCTCGTTAAAACTGTGCAAACACACTCTCGCGGTTTGGACTTGTTTCTTATATGATGGAGGACTGCTCTTGCACAACTGTCAGTTTGGTCGAGCGGTTAAGACACTTGAGCGGCACGCAGGAGACTAGAGTTCGCGTCCTATCAACGGCATCGTTTTTTTTTCCCTTTTTATTTAAAGCCTTTTGTTTCGGAGAAATCGGGGTGAAACTAGATATATACATCGACATAATAATACTTTATAATTGTTATTTTTACGTTTTAGTTCAATTTTTAGTGTAATATCGCTCCCAACGCGTAGCCGGCAGAAAACTGTGCACACACACACACACTTACTCGCGGGACAACAGTTTGTACCATCAAGCACCACTGATCGATATATTTTCAGATTAGCAACTTATTTATTTTAAGAATACCTTTCACTTCATCAAAATCTAATCAAAACTTCAGCGTTCTAAATGTAGGTGGTTGTGATTGTTTCTTATACGATGAAAGACTGCTTTTTGCATAACTGCCCGTTTGGTCTAGAGGTAGTGAACTGGACTCGTAATCAGAAGGACACGGGTTCGCTTCCCGGTCACGGCATCTTTTTTTTTTTTTTTTTTTTCCGGAGAGATCGGGCTGCAGTTAGCTGCTGGCTTTTGAGGACAGTGTGGGTCCGGTCCGGTCAGAGGTTAGGTTGCCTCATATGGACAAATTAACTGGAAACACTCTTTGCGTTTGTCTGGATTGGATGTGCAGCCAGCCGTGGACCAAAGCGCTGCATGCAACTAGCAGGAGCTACGCGGGCTGTTTGTTACCGAAGGAGGAGGAAGAGCTCGGATTCGGGAGAGCATGATAAAAAAGAGCAGCTAATGGCGGCGCACACAAACAGCTTTCGGTAAGTTATTTTTTAAGCTAGCACTAACAGTAAGTCAAACGAGTAATAAAAAAAGGCTAATTTTAAAACAACAACAGATTTGAGATACTGGCAGTTACAGAGGGCGGAGACAGAGTGGCCAGAGTTTTGACGGGCGTGGACTTCAGAGCTCATTATCATAAACAGGTCGTTTAGAACGGAAGTTAGAAATGGCAGAATTAAAAAGGGTATAATTTATTATCTAAGAATTATTTTTTGTATTAAATTGAATGAACGGGGTCTGGATAGCACACAGACATACCATAAAAATTAAAAAAACCAATATGTGGTCCCCTTTCACATCATCTACATAAACAAAGATCTATGTTCTAGCAAACATCCAAGTAAGTTCCTCTGTGTTTACAGTAATAATGGTAATAAACTCGTGCGCAAAGTTAATATTTCCACACAGAATGAATGAATGAGCCGGTTCGCGCACCACAGCAGGGTGCGCGCGCACACAAATACCGACAATCACTCGTTCTTTGCATGATGAACACATTTTATTACTATTCTTACTTAGGATGTTTGTCCTCACTCATATTATATTGAATTCATTATTTTCCCGAATCTAGAAATCATTTCTGATCGCGCAGGGATCAAACAAACATGTCCTTCACACATGCAGGAAGTAATTTGCATCTGTTTAACATATGTAAATGTAGGCGTGTCAGGGGAGGTGTCTCACGTGCGCTCAGTTCCACGTCAATTGTGATGTACAAAAGGAATGTGCGTGGATTCAGGTGTACGCACAGTTTGATAAATCTGGATCTTTTTGTGCGTAGACACTTTTCTGGATTTCACCGTACGTCACTTTTCAGTAGGAAATCCACGCAGGTTTTTGATACATGAGGCCCCAGTTGTTTTTGTCTTGAACTTTTTTGAATTTGTCATTATAACCACTTTTACCTATTACATGATACAACAGCATGCCTTACTCCTACTACTCTGGTGCCATGTAGAAGCTGACAAATGATAGTGTTCGATTTTTTTCAGTCAGAATGAATGAAAACAGCCATATCTCAGCCAAAAATTGGTTTATAAATATGAGAAAAATCCATTACAGTTTGGCAACAAATGCAGAATCCTTTCACCTGCATGAATGTCCAAAATGGAAATGTGATTATTAAATTGGTTACAAAAGGTGGCATTCAATTCATTTTCTAACATCTTATTTCCTAATTTTGGTGTTTAACACAAAAGTTAAGATTAGTCTAAAGAGTTTAGACAGGGTGCCAAATGGCATTATTTAAAGCAATCAAAGGGCCACATAGTGAAGTGGAAAATCAATTTTCTTTAAAAGGATAATCTAGAAGATCCATGTTTTTTCTTGAGCATATGCTTGTTAAAATTATGTTTCTCAAATACCCAAGACAGACTTTCTGTAAACTGGCTCTAGTGCAACTTATTTGTATTTGTTAGCTTAAAATATGTTGTACATTTGCTTTTTTGAGTCTTTAGGTCTCAGTTTGGTTCTGGAAACAAATGACTTCTCAGAAGGAAAAAAAAAATGTTTTGGCCTAACTTAATCCAAAAGTTGAAGTTTTGTTTGTCCAAGATGTTTAATTTAGATTTCCTTAAGTTTCATTAATAAAATGCAGATTATCATCAACTTATTTTCAAGTAGCTTTTTATTTATTATTTTTTTATTTTACCCATTTTTGGATTATTAGAAGGCAGCACAGTGGCACAGTTGGTAGAGCTGCTGCCTCTCAGCGAGCAGGTCCCTGGTTCAAATCCCGGTCCGGGGGCCTTTCTGGGTGAAGTTTGCATGTTCTCTCCGTGCATGCGTGGGTTTTCTCCAGGTACTCTGGTTTCCTCCCACAGTCCAAAAACATGCATGTTAGGCTGATTGGTAACTCTAAATTGTCTCTAGGTGTGAGTGAGAGCATGAATGATTGTTTGCCTCATTTGTCTCTGTGTGTCCCTGTGATGGACTGGAGACCTGTCCAGGGTGTCCCCCACCTCACACACAGTGACTGCTAGACATGGGCACCAGTGACCCCCATGACCCAAAAATGAAGAAACGGGTAAAGATAATGGATGGATGGCATATTTGGGGCCAGATGGAGATGGTTCAAGGGCCACTTTTGGCCCTCGGGCCATATGTTGCCCATGGTTTAGACACATTATAGATTGAAAGGCCACAGGACAATTTCCACCTGATGGCATGAAAACTGGCAATCTTTGTAAGAAACCAGTAATCATTACAACAAGGAGGGACGTCAGGAAGCATCTCCATTTGTCAGAAAAATTAAAAGAAACAAATTACGTCCATCACAGGAAACTCTAAATGTGCAGACATGAATGAAGAATAATTCACTTAAAGGCCCTCAGTGACTTTTAATTTGAAAAATTTAACCTGGAAGGGAAATGGTCCATTGGGGGTCGGGCAGAGGTCACAAGTAAAGTTTCCATCAGCGTCCAGGAGGCTGCAAGCCAATGATGATGGAAGAGCCTAAAGCAAACTGACAGTTTCGACAAATGACAAGATCATCAGACGTGTTTGGAGACGAGGGAGCTGGAAGCTGAATGATCAAAGAAAACCTCTGAACATCCTGCAGCCACGCAGGGCTGAAAAACCAGGACCAGAACAAGCTCTGTATTGAATCAACCTTTTCTCATGTCTTTTTTCTTTACATCAGAACCTGTGCCTAATTTAGTTACCTTCAAATTACAGTTAGTTTATGTGGGCTCTACAACACAAGTTTTATGATACTTAAAATAAAAAAGACAGAAACAACTAAAAAGGAAGTTGCTGTAGTTCATTCTTTTACACTTTTTTTTTACTGTAAATAAGTGCATGCAAGCTTACAGAACCAGTCAAAGACATGAACAATAAAAGAAAACATGGTCTTGTTTGAAATGACATCCATTTTGCTCCAAATAAATAATAAAAAAAGAAGAAGCATCAAGCAGGAACCAGACAGTTTGCAGCGGTTTCAGTCTGGACAGGAAGTGGCAAAAACACTCACATCCTGATAGTTCGGAGTCTAATTTAACACAATGTTATCTGTCTGAATACCATTCCTCCACTTGCTTTAATTATAGTCAATCATAATAACATTGCCATGTTGATTTAAAATGAATTTGTGCATATTTGCACTAATAATACAGATCACCTGATCTGTTCGGTTTGCTGAACAAACGGATGGAACAATCTTAATCGTTTGTCAAAAGCATAATATTTCAAAAGCTGCTACTGTATCCAAACCATCAGCGTTCCTCCACATCATTAAGAGATTCATTTAGATTTGTAAAGTGGCATTTTGTAAGTTATTAGTAATCAGTATCTTACCTGCTGTAGGGTCAGGCAGCGTGGACAGAGTTTAGAATATGAGGCACTGGCAGGTGTTTTCTTCAGAGAGCAAAGCTAACAGGTAACCAGAACAGGACCAAGAAGATCCATCCATCCATCCATCCATCCATCCATCCATCCATCCATCCATCCATCCATCCATCCATCCATCCATACATACATACATACATACATACATACATACATACATACATACATACATACATACATCCATACATATATACTGTACATAGATCCATACATCCCTTTTACACGCTTCCTTCTTTTTGAGTCGTGGGGCCACTGTTGCCCATGTCCAGCCCTCACTGTGCAAGAGGCGGGGGACACTCTGGACAGGTCTCCAGTCCATCACAGAGACAGATGAGACAAATGAGACAAACAACCATTCACTCTCTCACTCACACCTAGGAACAATTTAGAGTTACCATTGCCAATCAGTTTAACATGCATGTTTTTGGTCTGTGGGAGGAAACTGGTGTACCCGGAGAAAACCCACGCATGCATGGAGAGAACATGCAAACTCCTCCCAGAAAGCCCCCCGGACCGGGATTTGAACCGGCGACCTTCTTATTGAGAGGCAGCAGCTCTACCAACTGCGCCACCATACTGCCCAAAGAAGATTTATGTTGTATTTTTTAAAAAAAATTTCAATCTCAAAAGTTTCACAGCTAATTTTCGCAAACACTGTTTTATAAACTTTTACATTTTTGTCACGTTTTCATGGTGGATTAACATTGACCACAAATGGTCGGTGTAAATAATTCTGCAAAAAAAATCTACAACTCATGTTTAATTCTTCAAAATAATGTTTTTTTTTTTTCCTTTTATAGATGGCCTCCCTTCTCCTTATAGCCATCCTCTTCACACCATTATGAGTTTTTTTAAAATAGGATAGAAAGAAAGGAAAGAAAGACGGAAAGCAAGACCACAAACATAAAAAATACACACAGAAAGCACAAGGCAAACACACCCGACCGCCGTCCACAAACCTGCAAAGAACATGACAGAGCACAATAACAAAACACATATGTATAAAAGACAGAATATTCATGGCTTTGCAGTAGATTTTTATGAATACAGTATATATACCTGTACCTACATATATATACATACATACATATACATGCATATGAAGTTACATGCACATCTACATATTACATACGATACCTGCATGTGCATCCCTGCATCTATTTGTGTGTGGTTGTGAGCATGCATAAGTGTATAAGGCTTCTCTAACAGAACATTCAATAGTGACCGCGAAGCATCAGAGACCCGACCCCCAAGACCCGAGGCAGACAGAGAGGGGACCAGAGCCCAAGACCCCAAGAGGGCCCCCGAGCACGGAGCCCACAGGGCCACCCAAACAGGATGAACCACTCGCCCACCCCACAGATCCGACCAAGGCGGAGAACCGGAAGAGCCCCACCAGCGACTACACACAATGGCCCCCCAGGGCCAACAGCGACATACTCACAGGCCCCTGCCGGAACCCGCTGCACCGATGTAGCCCCAGGACTAGGCACCAAGGCCCGAGCACCGAGGTCACACACCCCTCAGGCCAGGCCCAACAGGACCCGAGCCCAACCAGGCAGCCACCAGGCCGGGCCAACACAAGGCCAAGCGCCCCGCCCCGACATGAGGACCCCAAGCGCGCCGGTAGGCAAAGGCACACCCCACTAGGGGGCCGCGTGGTATGGGTGCGACACCAAGCAAACCCAGCTGTATCAAAGAGGGGGCAGTATAAGTTCCGGTCTGACAAATAGTCATTCATACACAGACAAAATCACACAGACCCACCCTCATTCTCACCCTCACTCACTCAAAGACATACAATAACGACACATTCCATTCATATTCCCGATACGCACTCTATACACCCCAGGTCCAAGACATGTACCTGCCCCCTACATGGGGCAGCCCACGCCCAAACCCAGGAGGTAGGCCCATTCATTCTGGGGCGGAGAGGAGCCGACATCAAGATCCGGCCCAACCAGCGCCCAGAAAAAAAAAAAAAAAAAAAAGGTTTTAAGCGTAACTGGGAATGATAGCTGATGAAAATATATACATTATTTAATTAAGCAGTGGTCTCTTGAACCTCAATATATCATGAAGTACTGTAGTGTCAATAGATGCAAATCAATAATAATAAAAAAGATTTGATAATTGACACAAAAGTTTAATGTGGCAGCACACAAAATACAAAAACAACAAAAACCACAAGGCGCTCAGACAAACGGGCACAGGGCAGAAGTGTGACCAAATGAAGACAAAATAAAAGCCAGAGGTTTAAATGTTCTGAGGTGAGGTGAGGTCAGTGTCTGCAACTGAGTCCAATGAAGAAATGCAGAACAGGTGAGAGGCCTGGACTCAGAGGAGCACAACTAACAGAAGGAAAGCTACAGGAAACAAATATGATACAAACAGGAATAAACCCCCAAACAAACAAACAAACTAAAAAAACACAGGAAAGAACACGGATGATGGCACAATTATTCTCGGTGTTTTTAACAACCACACTTTTCCATCAGATAGTTATTTTTCTACCCTGGTGCAATTCATGTATTTTATTTTGCAACACAGTACACAAAGTACTGTATTTGCCATTTGTACACAGACCAACAATCCAGGCACAATGTGATTCTTGTGCAGAGCTCTCAGTCAATCAAAACACTGAAACAACACTAAATAAATTAAATTAAAAAAGAGTTAAGTGGGTATATCTATATACAGAAAGTAGGTAATATATATCTTCCCATGTCACATGGCAAGTGAAGTTAGGTAGTGTGGGGTTATTATTGCACCTGATCAGTAGTTTTCTTTTGCCATCTGTCCGACTGTGGCAGAGAAAATCTATTGAAACCCTTGTACTATGGGTGATGATGCTATCTGCTCTACTGTATCTGATAAAAGGGCGAGCTGGATTAAATGGTGATTAAGTGAACAAGGCCAGGCTGATTCTGGCAGATCCTATTCATCCACTGCATGATGAGTTCAGGTTGCTTCCATCTGGACGCAGGTACCTGCAGCCCAGATGTAGAACGAACAAACTGAAAAACTCCTTCATCCCTGTAGAGATCAGGCTTCTCAACAAACAGTGATGATTTCTGTACTGTTATGTTAATATATTAATGTCTTGTAGTATGGATGGTTTGTGTGCCCCTTGACGGTAAGAAAGATTCTTGAACTTGAGCTTGACTCTATCTGCTCTTTTTCACAGTACTGTTCATACATTGAGTCCATGGAAGGAAGTTCTGTTCCTGTGATCCACTCCACAGCCTTGATGACTCGTTGCAGTGCCTTTTCTGCTTGTGTGGTGTTCCCATACCAGACGGTGATGCTGCAGTTAGGAGCCTCTAAGCCTTGGTGAGAGGATGCTGGTTCAGACCAGCTTTCCTGAGCAGCCTAATGAAGTAAAGCTTGAAAGTAAAATGCTGGTGAAGATTCTCAGTCGTCCAGGACATGAAAAAATCAAAAAAGGCGTTCAATAGAAGATCAACTGGACTTTATTTGTTACAGAAGACGTTTCGCTTCTCATCCAAGGAGCTCCTCGGATGAGAAGCGAAACGTCTTCTGTAACAAATAAAGTCCAGTTGATCTTGTGTTGAACGCCTTTTTTTGACTTGAAAGTAAGTTTCACCTGGACCAATGTTGGTGATGGACCACAGTCCATTCAGTCTTCAGTGTACATAACTTTGGATTTCTATGTAAATAGGTGTCCAGTCCAACAGTGATGGCACTGTTGAGGTCCATAAAATAGCTCATCTGGTTAAATGCCTGTTCATATTCCTATAGCTGATTATGTTCTACTGCAGGTAAGATATTGATTACAGGTAATAGCTTCATAAAACAAAGCAACAACAACAACAAAACAACAGCATGTCTTTATTTTACAATCAACTGGAGTGGCTATATTCAGAGTTCAGTTGTTTGTGGACATGTAACCTGAGCATTTCTGGTCTTTTGACTAAAAATATTAAATTATTGAAATTCAACAGACTGAACCTTCAAAATGAAAGAAAAATAAATTTATTCTAAAACATATTTCTAGTGAGCTAACATCTGAACAAATACGCTGGTATTAGCGACAAGCCAGATCCTTCCAGTCATTAAATGAGCCCATTTAGTTGGACAAAAGCAACAAACTATAAAACTGAGATTTACTGTAGTTTGTTTATTTAAGTTGAACCCAGCACACCCAGCGTGGAAATCTACTGGGATATAATCTAACTCAGTGGTCCCCAAAATTCAGGTTGGGACTCCACTGTGGTTAATAAAACAGCCAGAATGTGTGTCT
>JBBPBX010000701.1:100119-120381 GCA_038048925.1 Garcialebias charrua | reverse complement strand
TAGATGAGAGGTAATTATGAGTAATCTGCTAAACTGGGCTGGTCCCCATTACACATCTTCTGTTTCACCAATCTGTGCCACTGCAGAGAACAAACAGTGTAGGAGGACATGACGGTCTGGTGGATGGACTACGTGAGGCCGATGAGCACCACCGTTCTTTCTTAGGGATTTGTACATTTCAATCCTATAAAGCATTTAGGAAACTACGGGTTTGGTCTGGTGGGGAAAAAAAAAAAAAAACTACTTGACCTACACAGATGTTTAAATCACGTCTGTGAAGAGCCACATCTGTGCCTCTGGGGACAGAGTTCTGCTGAAGGGCTGAGGAAGCTTATCAAAGTGTTTACTTTGAGCTTGTTGCACCAGCTGCAGCCAAACGTTTCCATCCAACAGAGGGAAAGTCCAGCAGAACAGAGTCCTGCTCAAGCACAGACACAGTTTGCAGCAAAGCTCAGCAACAACAGTGGGTTAGAGGGAGAGGTCAGAGGGCAGGAATGTGAAAAGGGTTCTGGTTAGAGATGCCTAGCGAGTACAGTAGCACACTAATCAGCACGCACCGCTTCATTTGATCTGAATCATACTTTGCTTGTATAAAAGCTACAATATACAGCAAAGAAGCATGTGCTGGATGACTAGACATGGAAAGTAAAAAAAATAAAAAAAGTTGTGTGTGGGGAGAGGGGCAGGGCATTTTCTATACAATAACCAGGCGCTCCTGAACATCAATAAATATATTGGAGAACTGTTGTTTCTGGGGGGTTCTCTGGTTTAGACACATTGGGTTGATTATGCTAAGGCCAAAACTGTGGAGAGACAGAGAAGAAGAAGAAAACCTTTAGTGCACTGATATGTTTGAAATGTACAGCTCATGTGATAAAGTCCTTATACAACAAGGAGGAAAGCTCGCCACTTATGGCCTCCTGGGCAAAGTACTTGACGTCCATGTCTGAGTCGGAGGCAAGTTTCTCCAGCACTGGTTTCACTTCTGCTTGAAGGGCGCTGAAGGTTCAAATGAAAATTAAATAAAAACATCAAATGTCATTGTTGACTTTAAAATGACCCAACAGGGTTTCTCTTTAGAATTAAAGCAGTTGACGTACTTGCTGTCCAGGACCGGTCCGATCTTTTGAAGAGACTTGGCCACATTGAAGCGCACATTGGCCACCTGATCGTTGGACATCTTTAGCACCACTGGAAGCATCTGTTTGGTGGTGATGGCCTGGCCACAAGCCTCAGACAAAGCCTGAGAGCAGAACACATCAATGTTTACAGGCCCCTCGTAAATCAACATGTTGTATTCATGGAGTTTGGCCTGAACGTGTAAAGCTGGATTAATATAATGTTTGAAGTGAAGACATCTGCTCTTGCCTACGTGGTTGACATGTTTTCTGCATGAACAGATCATACTTTCCTCTCTGCACAGTTGCAGAGAGGAAAGCTCTACAGAGAGTGGTGAAGGCTGCACAGAAGTCTGTGGGAGTCAGTCTCCCCACCATCACAGACATTTACACCTCCAGATGCAGAAAAAGAGCCACCTGCATCATGAAAGACCTCACTCACCCAGCACACTCACTCTTTGCACCACTCCCCTCGGGACGGAGGTTGAGGAGCATCAAATGTAGAACCACTAGACTGAGGAACAGCTTCTACCCTGAGGCTGTCAGACTCATGAATAAATAAATAATAAGAATAAACACTGCAAAATGTCACATCATGCTGATACTGATCTGTTTCTTGTTGCTGCGTTCATCTGTGACCATCTGCTCATGTTCGTGCTGCTGTTTATAATGATGTTTTTCTACTACATTAGGGCTTAGTGTATTACTAGCTGATGTCTCTCTTAGTTAATCCTAGATGTTATTATTGTTTTTCTCTTGCATTTGTTGTTGGATGTAACTGGGACCCTGTGTACATAATCTCGTTTTCAACACATGTACTACATGCGGTGCAAATGACAATAAATTCTCTCTGACTCTGACTCTCTGACTCTGAATTTAAGCAACAACAGAAACGTAAAAAGACAAATCATAGTGACAAATTGAAACATAAAGCATGGGAAGTCTGCAGAATATCCTCCACTACGTCTACTTTAAAAACACTGATAAAAACACCTTGCAATAAAATATGTAAGTCAAGGCTGGCAGTCACCACTGTAATCTAATTAGACACTCTTGGTCGTATGTTTGTGCTTTAAAGAAAATGGGCCATCTTTAAATAGGACTAAGGAACAGCAGTGGGAGAACTTATCTTTGCATTTAACCTACTAAACTCAAAGCTCATCCCAAACTGACATTACAGCAACACAATGTGGTAAAATGACAGAGGTTTGTGTCAATCTAGATTAAAAAAACAACATGCATTAATTTCACAAAACATGCTCAATTTACACTTGAATCATTGATAATACATTTTGTTCTGAAATACTGAAGTTTTAAAATAGGCCTTCGACCAACAAATAAAAAATGACAACATAGATGAATGATTGTGTTTAAATTACTAGATTAGTATCAGATGGTACAGTCCCCACATTCCCTTCTAACAAATAAAAATGTACCGTAGTTAATATTTGTTCCATTTCCTCTACACTGTCCCATAATTAGTCTGTCTCAGTTTGACTGCCAACTGCATGCATCACTGTCCTCCTAGTCCAGGAGGCAGTCAGGTGCTTTGCTTTTGTGGCTCGTTTCAGCCGTGCAGAATGCAATGGAAAAATAAACTTTCACCATTTTTTGGAAGCTTTTGTCACAAATCCTCTTAAACAAATAGCAGTTTGGAGAGCTTTTATACCAGACAATTATTGTTTAAAAAAAACAACAACACACAACTAGGTCTATATTTTCCAATATTCACTATAGTTACCTCGTCTTTAAGCTGAGTCAGGAAGAGAGGCAGTAAGTGCTCTATTGTGTTCTCCTTTCCTAGGATGGTGGACAGGCCCATAATGACGGAGGCCAGAGCAGTCTTCACGTGCTGGTTGGTGTCTGAAACGAGTTCCTGGTCAGGGACAAGGGAGACAGAGAAATCAGTGGAAACAATTATAAGGAAGGACTGTAAACAATTATTAATCTCCTGCTATGTGATATTTAAAAATCAAAAAAGGAATGTTATATTTAACCCATGCGCAAATGGACAATAGATAACTCACTACCGGTATAGAAACTTGCATTTGCAGCTCATAAGGGCTTGTGTTTGCATGTTTTTAGTTTCCAAGAATGTCTGAAAGTTTGTTGCTACCTGTATAATCTAGTTCCACTGTTGATAGAATAAGCAGAGACTCTTTTTGGCATGGTTTGGTGGGCAGCATTTACAAACACTGGTTTATAGAGCAGAGTATTTAACAGCAGATAAACCTGTACTACCACTTTTAATTTTATTTACCAAGCAATTCTCTGGGAGATGACTGAAAACACTAATATGAAGCGCAACTTGCTCCTGTCAGACAACAACGGTGCCACCTGCTGTTCAGAATATGAACAACACAAGCTGAAGACAACATGCATTTCAATACAGCCAAAAAACAAAATAAGATGCAATTAAGATTTTATTAAAGGGGACCACATATTCAAAATTCACTTTTTAATGTTTTTTTACTCAACTTTGGGTATTTATTTAATAAAAAAACAGTCCTAAGGCCAAAAAAATGCAACCAGTGGTTTATTTACTCTAAGTAGATTTATTTATCTTTGATAAAATACAGTTCGTTTTGCACTTTCTGCGGTTTGTGACGTCACAAACCGCAGCCAACCGCAGCCACAACCCACCACAACCTGAGTCCAGCCCCTCACCTAGCAACCCCTGGTTAGGCTCAACCCACTTCTGTATAAAACACATGACTGTTGTTTTTCATGATTTCATCTCATCTTTTGTTTATATGTTCTTAATTTCATGTGTACAGCACTTTGTTGCAGCTGTGGGTTTTTTAAATGGCTTTATAAATAAAGTTTAATTGTTATTTTTATGTTTTAGTTCAATTTTTAGTGTATTTGCGATCGCTCCCAACGCGCAGCCGGTAAAAATTAAACGAGCAGACCCCCGGCGTAGGGACCAGCGGCAGCGGGACCCTCTTCTGGCGCGATGGAGCGGAGCTTCAACTGTACAGCCTTGCTGCAGCCTCGCAGCAGCGAGGACCTTCTCCTTACGGATTAATTTACGGGAGACACTTGGTGAACTTTGTGTTGTCTTGACTGGAACAGCGATAACTCCCAAAATCGCCGCGTGCAACGAGCGGAGCTGGCGAACACCGGAAGAGGAACAAGCTAACATTAGCATCGGATTCGGGTGGTCTCATGCTAAAAGGAGCAGCAAATTGCGGCGCGCTCAGACGGGTTTCGGTAAGTTATCTTAAGCTAGCACTAACAGTAAGTCAAATGAGTAATAAAAAAAGAGCTAATTTTAAAACAACAACACATTACAGATACTGGCTGTTACAGAGGGCGTAAACAGATCTTTGAAGGGCGTGGACTTCAGAACTTGTATCAGAAACCGGTCGTTCAAAACGAAAGTTAAAAATGGCAGAATTAAAAAGGGTATAATTGATTATCTAAGAATTATTTTGTGTATTAAAATGAATTAATATTGTCAAGATAGCACACAGACATAACATAAAAATTTTAAAGACCTATATGTGATCCCCTTTAATTGATCATAATCAAAACGCATCGAGTATACAAATTAGACTTAAACCAATAAGTACATTTAACTATGTCAAGGGTTGTAATACTGGCTTTTTGTCTACAATCTCAAACGGTCGTCTAAAAAAAATCAGAATTTACTAAGATACTGAAAACTTCTCTCCATTTTTGAGAAACCAGAAGAAAAACAAAACAGTGTCACCTCCACAAGGCAGGCGTCTACATGAATATTCTTTTGTTGAGAACTTGCACTTCACTTTAAAAAAATGCTATGTCTATGTGCTGCAACAATGGTGGTAGAAAAAGGAGAGTGATTTTGTCAACAGCATTATGACAATGCTTCGAGAAGTACAGTATGTAGTGTTAATTTCATTTTTGTTTGAATTAAAGTGGAATGTTCAACAGAAGAAAACATTTTATAAACGATACTGTATTTGAAAGTATAATGCATATCAAGTAACATGTAACAAATGCAACTTATCATTGGATCATAACAAGATTCCTCAATGTTGTGATTATTTTTCTTTCTGTTAAGTAAAATTATGAATTCTCCCAACAAGCATACAAACACTGCAAGATTAAATACAAGAGAAAAATTGTAAAAAAAATTAAATTAAATCAAAAATTAAAAAAGCCTCTACCCAGCTAGCAAGCAAATGTTCAGATGACGTTCAGTGAACGTCGTCTAATGGTCGAATGTCGAATGTTCAGGACCCAACGTTGTCTGAACGTTGCCTCAACGTTAACCCTGAACGTTAACGCTGAACGGTAACTCACTGTAAGAAAAAAAATTGGTGTAATTTCATTCAATTAGTTCTTACACCTTTGAAACTTTAATGGTTGTTATTATTTATGACCAAATCTCTATTTTTGTTTTGTTACAAAAAGTGTGCACTTCTGACATTGTCTGAACATTGCCTGAACATTGTCTGAACATTGTCTGAACATTGTCTGAACATTGTCTGAACATTGTCTGAACATTGTCTGAACATTGTCTGAACATTGTCTGAACATTGTCTGAACATTGCCTGAACATTGTCTGAACATTGTCTGAACATTGTCTGAACATTGTCTGAACATTGTCTGAACATTGTCTGAACATTGTCTGAACATTGTCTGAACATTGTTTGAACATTGTTTGAACGTTGTCTGAACGTTTCCTGAACGTTAACGCTGAACGTTCACTCACTGTAAGAAAAAAAAATTGGTGTAATTTCATTCACTTATTTCTTACATCTTTGACACTTTAATGGTTGTTATTATTTATGACCAAATCTCTATTTTTGTTTTGTTACAAAAGGTGTGCACTTCTGACATTGTCTGAACATTGTCTGAACGTTCACTATGAACATTCACTTGACATGACAATCATGTTTACTGTGACTTCTTTAATCAGTCTTTATATCTTCAATAGAGCAATGGGCCCACGTACGAGACCCCCACTCATATGGGTTCTTTATCTATAACCATAATTACATGGTTGTTATTGTCACCAGATCTCTATTTTTGTCTTGTTATAAAAAGTTTGCCCTTCTGATTTTGTCTTATCACTGTAAACTATCAATTGCTGTGAAAAACAAATGTTTGCTGTGATCATTTAATCAGTTTTTTTTTATATTTAAAAGCTATGGTTGTCACCAAATCTTTATTTTTGTCTTGATATGAAGTGCACTGACGTTTTCTGAATGTTTGCTTACTGTGAGAAAAAAAACAAGTGGCATATTTTTATTTAATTAGTTTTTTTAATCTTTAAAACTTTAATGGTCATTAATTATTATCACCAAATCTCTATTTTTGTTTTGAAGTGCACTTCTAATGTTGTCTGAATGTTGTCTGAACGTTCACTCTAGACATTCAATGTGAAAAAACATGTTTGGTGTGATTTAATTTAAAGAGTATACAGTAGTACAAACATAATGGTTGTTATTATTTATCACCAAATCTCTATTTCTGCGTTGTTGTAAAAAACTGTACACTTCTGTTAGTTAGATGTTTAAGAGAGGGTTTAGGGCCCTCTATTCTCCCACAGTACTTCTCTCAGTTAAACTCTGGAACCAGCTAGAGTACTTCTCTGGTGCCAGAAAATGGCTTCCATTAACTCCTGTTTATCCCCCCAGAAGCAAAACCTTGTTGTTCTGGTGGTTTGATTGAACACTGTGACAGTTGAGGGTGGGCAATCACAACCCCCACTGTTGGTTGGAGGCCCTTTCATTGGCCCTTTGATTTCTCCCAGGATGCCTTGTGGTGAAGGTTTCCCATCATTGCCACCATTTTACTTTGTTTGGTTCAAAACAGAGGAGCACCGCCCTGCAGCTGGATCTTGATGCTTGAACCAAATCCAAATCCCTGGTCAGCAGATACCAACAAGAAAGGTAAGGGCTTGAGGCCTTATGCTCCTAACCCCAGTTGAATAATGAAGGTTTGTGTTTGCTCATTAAATTATTCTGAATTAATTATAATTTATAAGCTGCTTCCAAGTTACACCAAGACAGGTTTAAGGCTTTTGAACTGCAACTTCAGACATTTTACTTTAATTTCAGAGTTAGCTAGCCTCAAAAATATTTGAGTTTTGCTTCTAAAGCTAAAACTTTCTCCAGTGAACAGCTGTTTCCTCAGCATCAGTTCTAGATGTTCTGTAACCGTCAGACTGTGGTTCTGCTGGAACTTTAAAACAGAACGCAGCTCACCCCGTCATTCCCGTCTCTCTGTTTCATCGGGTTTGGGTTTAGGAGTCCTATGACGGTGCCTGAATCCCTCTTCCAGTGCTCGTGGTCGCCGAACAGGAAGAGAGAAACGAACACATCCAGGTTGTGGAGGTCACTTACGCAGCGACTCTCAACAGATCAACTGACAAGAACTACATAAACTCTGAGACCGGTGAGTGTTTAAAGCAAACACAAAGCTTCTGAACGGTTTGAACCGTACAGATCGAAAGAGTTCACTCAGCTGGATAAGGTGAAGAAACTTGAAGACGTTCAAGTGGAAAGATTATTTTTACTTTTTTAACCTTTTTCACTACAGACTTGAGACTTGAAGTGTTGTCCCTCCCCCCATCCCCCAATGCTGTTATTGCATGAGCACCCTGTGAGTCATCAAGGCCCCTAATGACCGTCAGGCTGATGTTCCTCATTTGCATGTGAACAAACTGTTTTGATTGACATTGTTAAACTTGTTTGTCCAGTAAGTGGTGGAACTGAAACTGAGGCTTGGGGTTAGGGTTAAACTCTCATTGACCTCTCTATCAGGTAAAGATGACCAAGGTCTACAACATGAGTGAGGAAACCTTGAGTGTGTATTTTCACTTTTTCAAATTTTATTTATATGTTATGCACTTTTTTGGATTGTATCAGGTGATAACAGGAGCATGGGTCTTCATTCCTGGTCCTCTGACTGCATGTTTTTTTGTATTTGCCTGCATGTAATTCTGGTGTGCTGAAGCAGAGGCTCATCTAAAACAGGCAGGACAGTGGCTCCCAACAACCAGATTTGAAGACCCCGATCTATATTGTTTAATTTGTTCAAATCGAGGTCAATACTTGCCTAGGTTTATTGTACATTACTGAATATATATATATATATATATATATATATATATATATATATATATATATATATATATATATTTGTATCCTTCAGATTACAATGTCCAGATCCAAATGTTCAAAATGTTCAAAACCATGGAGAACATCAAGGAAATGTGTGCCGAAAATAGAAGGATGCTACAAGCCCTCCTGACCCGACAGACATCCAGCAGCTCCACTGAAGAGTCGGAGTCACTGGATGACCTTGCCCTCCCAGCCTCCACGCCAGAAGGGTTGGAAGCCCTGAATGAAAAGCTTGAGTCGGGGACTGTACGCCAAAAATTGGTACGCATAATTTCATTCAATTTCATTGATGTATTTAAAAGGACAATGCACAATAACCAAAATTTTATGAATGAATGCACTGGAATTGGCACAGTCTAGCTAAATTTTAACCATACTGCTTACATTAATCATCTGTTCTGTATGAAGCAGTATTATGTAAAAAATGACTTTTGAATTCTCCACTTTTTCTAGATAAATCAACTGGCAGTCATTGGGGGGAGAGACTTGAGGTCTACGGTATACAACATTTTGCCAAAAGTCCTACTGAACCATCTAGCAGAGCAGTATAGCTGCCATGGGCGGAAGGGGAAAAGAAGTCTTGCTGCTCACAAGCATGTGCTGGCTGTAATATGTAGTAAGTATTTCCTCTCCTGTTATTCAATCTGATGGACTTATAAGGAAATTATGCTGGTCAATCTCATTCCTGCTTTTGATAAAATTCTTTGCACAAAAAAGGGTTGAAATGTCCAACCTGTTACAGGACCTGCATACATCTGTAATTATTAACAATTAACATTTTCCATGCGTCTGTGTTGCCCACAATTCTGAAAACTAAGTCTGAAGCAGAATTTGTAGTTTCATATAGTTAATATTAAAAAGATGGGTAATATTGGTGGATGTATACATTAGCTCACCTTTACAGAAAATAGACCACATTGAGGAATCAAAAAGTACTACCGTATTGTCGGTCTATAACACACAGTTTTTTTTGCTCATTTGAATGCCCTGCGTGTTATACACCGAAGCGTATTATTTATGGATTTTTTCCCATATTTTTAGACCCATTTTTGGCTCTGATTCGCCGTTTTTCATTTTGGGGAAAAAATGGTACAGTACCACTTTTGTCCGCTAGGGAGACACTTCCAGACCGTTTCTAGCTCATGTGTCCGAAAAAAGCCTCCTCTGGTCGGACTGACTCTGTTGCTGCCCGCCTCGTGCTCTGGATGTAGCTGCATTTAGCTGTGAGGTTAGCTGTTTTTGTTAGCAAGATACCGTAACTCATAAACCACACCGCAGATTTTTAAATCCAGCTGATTTGAACATATCGTGAATTGGTTAAGCTCAGGAACCCTTGTGCTATTATGTCAGCTAAGAAATATATATTTTTAAGCGTTTATTTAGCTAAATTAAAAGAAATAAAGCATCCTACCCGCCTGCATGCAAATCGGCGAACTACTTTTTTTAATCCAGCTGATTTGAACATTTCGTGAATTAATTAAGCTCAGGAACCCTTGTGCTTTAATGTCAGCTAAGAAATATATATTTTTAAGCATTTATTTAGCTAAATTAAAAGAAATAAAGCGTCCCACCCGCATGCATGCAAATCGGCGAACTACTTTTTAAAATCCAGCTGATTTGAACATTTCGTGAATTGGTTAAGCTCATGACACTTTAATGTCAGCTAAGAAATATATTTTTTCTCGCAAAGAAATAATTGTTTTTACCGTGTTTTCTTGTGCAGTCTATCGGTGCTCGCTCGCTTCTGCGGCCGCCATTTTAAGCAGGGCAAATGATGCGCTGTCGTGTAGCGGTGACGCATAATAGATGCGTGGTAAACACCGAAGCGTATTATTTACAGATTTTTTCTAATTTATTGGCAATAATTGGACAAAGTGTGTTATATACAGGAGTGTGTTATAATCCGACGAATACGGTAGTTGGAATGACCCAATTAATGTTGTTGGTGGCAGTATTTCTGTTGTTTTTGTCTCATACACCACACTTATTACATGATCAGATTTCTTGTCACACTTACCCATTTTAAAAATGTGTTTTTCAGGGGCTGTACGAAAGAACCAGAGGTCAGACACTCTGACTGATACTGAAATCCTGGCTGTTGTGGGAGATTGGCTCAAACATTCAAAGTGTCGCAAAGACAATTCCACAGTTGTGGAACGTGACATCAGTGCCAATGAGGAAAACAATTTTTAGAAAAAGAAGAAAGTTTTTTTTACAGATGCCTTTTTCATGCATTTTTTATTTTTCATGCATTTTTTATTCTTATACAGATTCCTTTTATGCTTTTTATTCATAGACATTCGTTTTATGCTTTTTAATACTGATTCCTTTTATGCATTTTTTATTCATGTACATATTCCTTTTTTTACCTTTGTTAATACCTTTTATGCATTTTTTTATTCATGTACAGATTCTTTTTCTAATTTTTTTTTTAATACTGAGGCCTTTTAAGCATTTGTTATTCATATATGGATTCCTTTTATATCTTTGTTAATACCTTTAATGCATTTTTATTCATGTACAGATTCCTTTTATACCTTTAATACCTTTTATGCATTTCTTTTATTCATGTACTGATTCTTTTTATAACTTTTTTGTTAATACTGAGGCCTTTTAAGCGTTTGTTATTCATATGGATTCCTTTTATACCTTTGTTAATACCTTTTTTATGATTTTTTTATTCATATACAGATTCATTTTATACCGATTTAGTTAATACCTTTTATGCATTTTTTTATTCATGTACAGATTCTTTTTGTACCTATTTTGTTACTACTGATGCCAGTTATGTGTTTTTTAATTCATATACGGATTTGTTTTATATTATGATACTGATGCCTTTATGTGTAATAAACTGATACTTTTTAACTTTCGCCTCTGTTATTTTTAATGTTAGTACTGTAGAATTACTTCATAGCAAAGAGTTATTTGCACAACTACATATCATCATGTTTCCACTAATAAATCTCAAATTAAAACTGTGGATTAATGTAATTGGGAACTTGAAAAGTTTGTGTTGTCTGAACGTTGAAGGGACAGTTTCTGAACATTCGGGGGACGTTGTCTGAACATTCAGGGGACGTTCAGTGAACGTTTTATGGAGTTTCATTTGGACGTTCAGTGAACGTTTTCAGCAAACGTTCAGAGGACGTTGATGACAACGTTCAGAGGACGTTGTCTGAACGTTCAATGTTAGCTGGGAAAGCCAGGTCCCCATTAGGAGAAGTCTCATTTGGGGGTGGGGGTGGGGGGTGGTTAGGTTTAAGACTAAAGGGCGAGGCAGACCTCTGCGTTGTTGCCAGCGCCGCTCGACGCGCGTGCTGCGCATAGCCAGTTCACAGCAGAGCTCCGCTTGAGCAGCTGCGCGCGGAGCGTTTACCTACAGGACAAACTGAGGTCGCTGATTGGTCATTTGCTGACACGCCTACTGAAATGATTGACAGGTCTGAGTGGTGAGAAAAGCCACAGGCTGCGCAGCGTTTTTCTGTGTTTATATGTTAATAAAAAGTTAAAATAAATAAAATAAAAACAGGGAACGCTGCTCCTGCAGCCCACAGCCCACCAGGAAATATTTAGAAGCTGGCGTATCCACGTTGGACATGAGTTTAGTTCACTTGTGACAAGTTCATTCATTCCTCCTCATCGGAGGAGGAAGTGAATGGTGACCGCTTCAAGCGATCACTTGACTTTTGGCAAAAAAACAAAAGAAAAGTCCGATCAGCGATGAAGAAGGGATATTTAATACATTTGTGTCTCATACAAAACAGTCCGCCACCAGGGCAGTTTATTGTGAGACAACGCGCGCGCGTGAGCGGTCGTAAAATTTGAGCTTGGCGCGTTCACGCGAGCGTTCAAAGGCTTGTGCAGCGGCACTCGCACGGCGCTCACACGGCGTGGTGCGGCGCTCGGTCCAGCGCGGAGCTCTGCCTCGCCCTTGAGCTGTGAATTACGGATGGGTTAAGGTTAGGGCATGTCATAGTAATGGTTAGATTTAAGGTAAGGGTCAGGGTTAGGCTATAGAAAATGAACGGAAGTCAATGCAAAGTCCCCAAAAGTATATTTACAAAAACATGCATGCGTGTGTGTCAGAGTCAGATAATCTTTATTGTCATTCGCACCACATGTGGTACATGTGATGAAACGAGATTATGTACACAGGGTCCCAGTTACACCCAACAATAAAATGTAAAAAGAAAAACAGTAGTAACATCTAAGATATGAACTAAGAAAAACATCAACTAAAAAATACACTAAGCACTAATATCATAAAAACATTACTCCAAACAGCAGCACGAACGTGAGTCTGTGTGAGCAGATGAACACGAATGAACATAGCAACATGAAACAGATCAGCAGCAACATAAAACAGATCAGCAGTAATATGATGTGATATTCCACAGTGATTATTCTTATTATTTATTTATTCATGAGTCTAACAGCCTCAGTGTAGAAGCTGTTCCTCAGTCTAGTGGTTCTACACTTAATGCTCCTTAACCTCCTTCCTGAGGGAAGTGGGGCAAAAAGTGTGTGTGGTGGGTGAGTGGGGTCTTTCATGATGCAGGTGTCTCTCTTCCTGCATCTGGAGGTGTAGATGTCTGTGATGGTGGGGAGACTGACTCCAACGAGCGGGTTCGGATGTTATCAGTCCATACAATGGGCGTTTTCATCTTTTATCATCCCCATAGTCTATCGGAGAAACTATCCAATCTGCCTCCTAGCATGTTTAAAAGAACGTTATCAACGTTTTAATGGCTGTGAGTAGGCAGCGTGTTTTTGTAAACCCAGAAGTGTAGTGTTTTTCAGCTTATATAACCTTTTTCCTAAACGTAACCTTAAACCTGACCCAGAGGACCAACCCTGAACCTAACCCCTTACTCTTGTGCCTAAACCTAAGGCTAGAGGCTTTACTCTAAACTTTAACACGTAGCAAAAAATGGAACCTGCTGTCGTCGCTTGTAACGGTGATAACGTACCATTAAACCTCCTAGGAGGTAGAGGAGGAGCAATCTGACCGCTACGTATGGGGGTGATAACAGATGATAGCGCCCATTTTATGGCTGATAACATCCGAAGCGGGTGCTCCAACAGACTTCTGTGCAGCCTTCACCACTCTCTGTAAAGCTTTTCTTTCTGCAGCTGTGCAGCCTCCATGCCACACATTGATGCTGGAGCACAGGATGCTCTCCACTGTGTGTGTGTGTGTGTGTGTGTGTGTGTGGTGTGTGTGTGTGTGTGTGTGTGTGTTAGAGACAGAGCAAGATTTTATGGGAGGTTCGGGCTGCAGCAGTATTAGCTTAAAGGGGATGTGTGTGTGTAGACAGTCTTTACTACAATAATTAAATCATATTGATTAGCATGCATCGCAACAAATACTAGAGTTGGTGATGATAGCTACAGACAGGAGGTGGAACACCTGGAGAGCTGGTGCAAAGAGAATAATCTTCACATGAATGTGAAGAAGACAAAGGAGATGATTGTGGACTTCAGAAGGAACAAACACAACCATGCCCCACTGAAAATAGGTGGGTCTGCAGTGGAAGTGGTCTCCAGCTACAAATACTTGGGTGTACACATGAATGATAACCTCAGCTGGAGCAACAACACCACCAGCCTGATCAAGAAAGGTCATCAGAGACTCTACTTCCTCAGACGGCTGAGACGAGCTGGTCTGAGCAGCCCAGTTCTCACCTCGTTCTACAGGTGTGCAGTGGAGAGCATCCTGTGCTCCAGCATCAACGTGTGGCATGGAGGCTGCACAGTTGAAGAGAGGAAAGCTCTGCAGAGAGTGGTGAAGGCTGCACAGAAGTCTGTTGGAGTCAGTCTCCCCACCATCACAGACATTTACACCTCTAGATGCAGGAAAAGAGCCACCTGTATCATGAAAGACCTCACTCATCCAGCACACTCACTCTTTGCCCCACTCCCCTCAGGACGGAGGTTGAGGAGCATCAAGTGTAGAACCACTAGACTGAGGAACAGCTTCTACCCTGAGGCTGTTAGACTCATGAATAAATAAAAATAAAATTAAAATAAACACTGCAAAATATCACATCATGGTGATGCTGATATGTTTTCTTGTTGCTGTGTTCATCTGTGACCATCTGTGACCATCTGCTCATACAAACTCATGTTCGTGCTGCTGTTTATTCCCACTATATTAGGCTTAGTGTATTACTAGTTGATGTTTTTCTTAGTTAGTTCTCGATGTTATTACTGTTTTTCTCTTTCATTTGTTGTTGGATGTAACTGGGACCTCGTGTACATAATCTCGTTTTCATCTCATGTACCACATGCGGTGCAAATGACAATAAAGACTCTCTGACTCTGACTCTGATAAACCTTTAATGAAACATAGAAGTGTTGCTGAACACACAAGCTGGTAGGTCTAATTACCTCATGTTTGTGAGAATCTATAAAGTTGTTGAGAGGAGTTGTCCATAGGATCAGTAGATGGTGGAGCTACTTGTACTCTTGTATGTTTTTGCCTAAATACTGCACAGTAATAGCAGCACTCGTTGTCTAAAATAAAAATGAAATAAAGCTTTGTTGAACGGAACCCATTCTTTACCCAATCAATGTACATCTTTCTGCAAAGCTGCTAAAATCTTTATAAACTGTGTTATATTTTTATGGAAGTTTTGATTTCTATCAGTAATGTGTGAACGTCGGCTTTTTAGGATATCAATACTCAAGCATTTGGTAAATGGTAAATGGACTACTTATATAGCACCTTTCTGTCTTATCAAGATACTCAAAGTGCTTCACACTACAATTTGTGTCCTCGTTTACCCATTCATAAAACACTCTACTAGATCTTTACAAATAATAATCAGAGCTTTTACATTCATACACTGATGGGACACACATCAGAGGGGTTCAGTGTTTTGCCCAGGGACACTTCAGCATGTGACTGCTGATGGAGTCAAAACCCCAACTTTTGCAATGGAGGAAGTCTGCTCTAACCACTCATCCACAGCCGCTCAGGTAACCCCAAGTTAACCCTGTGTGACACTGACAGCACCTGTGTGAGCGGACGCGGGCACTTTGGCTGCCGCTGTTCCTCGTACTTTTTGCTCCTTGAGCTTTTTATGTTACTTTCTGCTGTTTTTTTCACCTACCCTTGTTGGGCATTTCTACCTTTCTACCTTTCTGTGATTAAGTTTTAGAGCAACTGTCTTTTCTGACTGCGTTGTGGATCTGCAGATGTTACACGCTGCCGGTCAAAGCAGTTGGCCGCTTGTCCTGAGCCTGGTTCTGCTAAAGGTTTCTTACTTTTAAAAGGGAGTTTTTCCTTTCCACTGATGCCATTGTGCTTGCTCAGGATAGGAGACCATCGAAGCCAAGATTTGACTTTTTTGCTGGATTCATTAGATAGAAAAATTTATAGTCTAACCGGAATTTTAGTAGTGGGGGCTGTCAACCTCCCTCTAGCTCCAGCACAAATTTAGCTTAGAGAACCACGTAGCTGCATTTATTGTCCGTTTACCCTTGTCATCTTCCTGTGTCCTCTGGACTGTTCTGGATTCCCTCCTGTACTCCTTAAAGGTAATGCTCATTCAAGTTACCTCTTTCTGCTTCTTGTATATCTTTTTCAGAGCCGTGGGCCTGCTGTTAGCGGCTAGCTCCATGTTAGTTTCCACCGGCTCGACGATGTTAACCTACTCCGCTTCGGAGTTGTTTGAACTTAACAACTGCTCCATTCCTCCTTCTGTTTCCACCATAAAACAACTGGGACATCTGCGTAGACCTCGTTACATCCATAGAAGCTCTCGAAAGAAAACCGTTTATTTTAGGCAAGCGACCTCTGACTCGATTACTACTGTCTGGACTGAGAGACGTGTTGCACCTCGACCTCATCATCAGAACGCTGCGTCTGTAGTCACTTGTAGTCCATAGTGCACAAAGTGACAAGGAAAACGTGGAGTGGACTTCAGTCTGCTTAAACCGGTTCAAAAAGCTCCTACTCCAACTGGTATTAAATTAGAACTTTTCAATGTGCAGTCACTATCCAACAAATCATGTTTAATTCATGATCACATTATGGAGAAGAACTTGGACCTTATGTGTCTTACAGAAACTTGGTATCAACCGGATGTGTTCAGTTCTCTGAATGAAGCGTGTCCCTCTGGATACAGCTATCTGCAGAGAGCCCGCAGCACTGGCCGTGGTGGTGGTCTGGCGGTAATTTATTGCAGTAATTTTAAATTGTCTCATCTGGTTTCTCAGGACTTTTCTTCTTTTGAATGTCTGGCCTTCAGCTTCAAAACCCCACTTCTGATGAATGTTATATTAATTTATAGACCTCCCAAACCGCATGTTTCATTTAACTCAGAGATGCATGACCTCCTCACTTTTTTCCGCACCTCCCCTGTGAAGACCATTTTTCTTGGCGACTTAAATATCCACATGGACAATTCCTCTTCACCTCTGGCAACAGATTTTAAATCTCTTTTGGACTCTCTTAATCTCACTCAACACGTTGATGTCCCTACGCACAACAGGGGGCATACTCTGCATTTGGTGATTACAGACACAGTACTCATCAATAACTTGTCTGTATATGACCTGGGTGTCTCAGACCACAGGGTTATCTCCCTGGAAGTGCCTTCATCTTCGCCTGCTTCAAACCCAAAATGACCTATCCAGTTCCGCGACTTAGATAGATAGATAGATAGATAGATAGATAGATAGATAGATAGATAGATAGATAGATAGATAGATAGATAGATAGATAGATAGATAGATAGATAGATAGATAGATAGATAGATAGATAGATAGATAGATAGATAGATAGATAGATAGATAGATAGATAGATAGATAGATAGATACAGGTGACCCCCGAGGTACGAACGAGTTAGGGAGATAAGAACGGTTCGCAGCCCGATTCTGCCGTAGGTAGGGGGTGAATTTTTTAATTTTTTTTTAATTTCATGCTAACGGAGCGTGCGCACACATAAGCATGTACAGTAGTGTACTGTAATGTTAAACATTGCTATTCACATTTACAGAATAAATAAAAATATATTTTCTTACTTTGAGATGGTCAAAGCCGACATCTTAGGTTGCCATGCGTTGATTGTTGTCGGGCTGAGCAGCGCGGCGGCCGGCGAGTGAACCACCGCAGCTGCTCGAGGCCTGGGTTAGCTAGCTGGCTAGCTTCTGCTAGCCAGGCCATGAGCTGGTGTTGGAGCGGCGGCGCCATCGGCGATCAATCTGCAGCTTCTGCTCCAGCTTGAGACGTCCACAGAGCTCACAGAGACGTTTCCAGCTAGTAATTAATCCATATGAAGCCATCCTGGTCACCAGTCTTTCTCCTTGCAGCAGAAACTGAACTAAGATGGCGTCCGGTGTTCTGCTGTAACTAGTGACCCTGTAAACTGGAGACTTTCAAAGCAGCCGTGACTGACTTAATGGCCTCCGGTGTTCTGCCTTAACTTGTGACCGTGAAAACTGGAGACCTTCTTCCTGTTATGACCGGAAGTTGCACATTTATTGCGCAATCATGACAAAAATGATCAGAAATGATCATTTTTATCATAATTATTATTTATAAAGCCTTTAAAACAACCACAGCTGCAACAAAGTGATGTACACATGAAATTAAGAACATTTAAACACACAAAAAAAAAATTTTTTTTTTTTTTTTAATACAGTAATTTCATATTTTTATTAAATATGATACGTTTGTAGGTCCCGTTGTTCGTAGGTCGATGGAGTCGTAAGTAGGGGGTTTGCTGTAGATATAGATTTATTTGTCCCCGTAGGGAAATTAATTTGCAACATTTGTCAGCAGGCATTGACATAAAGGACATACTTATACATACATACATGACATCATCACCCATCATTACAGCAAAGATGTTTCAGCTCAGTAATTCACTTTAAAAACATTTCCCCTGATGTTCTGTCTGCTGATCTTCACGCCCTAACCACTGTCAATCATTCATCTGCAAATGACTCTGTGGATTACTACAACCAATCTCTCCAGGAGCTCCTGGACCTGCATGCTCCCTTGAAGACAAGACTAGTGTCTTTCTCCCGTTCAGCCCCCTGGTACACTGGTGAGCTACGCAAGATGAAGGCAACTGGCCGTGCTATTGAGAGACGTGTAAAATCATCTGGTCTCTCTGTACATAAGCAGTCATATAAAGAACATCAGAAAGCGTACGCCTATTCTCTTAAAGAAGCACGCTCCAATTATTATTCTAACATCATCAACACCTGCCCTGGAAACTCTAAACAGCTCTTCTCCACAGTAACTTGTCTGCTTAATCCCATTAAACAAACTCCTGAGGACTCTGCTCAAAAATGCAACCTGTTCCTTTCGTCATTTAAAACCAAAGTTGACACTATCAGATCTCAGCTCCACAACCTCCCTGTTCTTAGTGTGCCATCTACCCGTCTGCATTCTGGGACCCTAAACAGCTTTGATGAAGTTGTTCAGAGTGAGGTGGAGGCCATCATCAAGAAAATGAAGCCTTCATCCTGCGCCCTGGATCCCTTCCCCTCGTCTCTCATAAAATCCAATCACTCTGCAATAAGCCCACTAATCACTCAAATAATAAATCAGTCTCTACAATCTGGTCATGTTCCACTGCCTCTAAAAACTGCCATCATTAGGCCTCTTCTGAAAAAATCTAATTTGGATCCCGACATTTTTTCTAATTACCGCCCAATTTCACACCTCCCTTTTCTGTCTAAAGTGTTAGAGAAAGCTGCTGCTGCTCAGCTGCAGGACCACCTACAGCAACACTCCCTGTATGAGAAGTTTCAGTCTGGATTCAGAGCAGCTCACAGTACTGAGACTGCATTGCTGAGAGTTACTAATGATGTCCTCATGGCTGCCGACGCTGGTTCTCCTTCCATCCTTGTCCTCCTTGACCTCACTGTAGCCTTCGACTACTTTCGACTACTCGACTACTTACTAGCTGATGTCTCTCTTAGTTAATCCTAGATGTTATTATTGTTTTTCTCTTGCATTTGTTGTTGGATGTAACTGGGACCCTGTGTACATAATCTCGTTTTCAACACATGTACTACATGCGGTGCAAATGACAATAAATTCTCTCTGACTCTGACTCTCTGACACTTTGGACCATAGTATCCACCTCCACCGTCTTCATGTGGAGGTCGGTCTCTGTGACACTGCCCTGGACTGGTTCAGATCTTTCCTCTCCAATAGGCTGGAATGTGTTAAGCCTGGAATACACCTGAGCGTACATGAAGTACGCCACTGTACGTGCGCATTTTGTGCGCATGTTGTCGCTGCTATAGCTCGGCTTTTATCAGCTTTCAAATGCTCTCGTTCTCGCTCCAGATCCTTGTTGTTTTTTTTTTTTTTTTCCATTTATAGATGGCCTCCCTTCACACCTTATAGCCATCCTCTCACTCCAATATGTATTTTTTTTATTTTTTTTTTATTTTTTAATAGAGAGAAAGAAAGAAAGAAAGAAAAGAGAAAGTGAGACAACAAAACAACAATTATCCACAGAAAGAGCACAAGGCAAACACACCAAACCTCCGTCCACAATCCTGCAAAGCACATGACAGAACACAGCAACGAAACATACAAGCATAAAGACTGATAATATTCATGACCTTGCAAGTAGATTTCTATAAATACACATACCCATACCTACAAATATATATACAATATACATACATATATATTTATATTCATTTATATACCCATCTACATACATCTACTATACATCCCTGCATCCATTTGTGTGTGGTTGTGAGCATGCATAAGTGAATAAGGTTCCTCCAATAGAACATTTAGTAGCGACTGTGAAGCATCAGAGACCCGTCCCCCCAAAGCCCGAGACAGACGAAGGGGCGATCAAAGCCCAAGACCCCAGGAAGGACCCCGAGCCCAGAGTCCCCAGGACCACCCGAACAGGACGAGCCACTCGTCCACTCCCCAGATCCGACCAAGTGGAAGAACCGGACGAACCCCACCAGGGACCACACACAATGACCCCCCGGGGTCAACAGCGACAAATACACAGGCCCCCGCCGGAG